>OY740772.1:25131315-25314123 GCA_963513935.1 Aphrophora alni | reverse complement strand
CAATTGTATGCAAGTAGAATACGTTCAAATATATTGTGTTATGTGGCAACAATTTATTTAATTTTAAAAGTTAGTGTTTGTACAAATATTTTCTTACCTATTTTATATCACCGAGCTATTTAAATTGTATTTCAAAAATATATTTAATCACTAACATTCCTATAACATAACCTAACCTAAATTATATCTTTGTTATTATGAACAAATAATCAAAACTTTTTTTGTTAATTTCTCTGTTTTTTTTCCCTTAATTCAACTAATAAGTTTTAATGGCGCCCAATATAGAAATTCTATCTACGTTGTTGACATCTCAGACTATAACAAGTCCACTGATTCTACTTGTTGGTGTAATTTGACACCATTTGTGGTAAAAGTCTGATTTTTCTAATAGTTATTACGAAAGCTTAATTTTACGTATCGTTGGAGAAGTTTGTTAACCAGAAAAATCAATTCGTAAATTTCAAAACTGTTGTCAATTAAAAAATTTAAAGTAATGTTTTTTTTTTAATAGCTTTTCAACCGTAGGTAGTTTCGACGTCTCACAACAGCCCATTACGTACAATGGCTGGCTTCAAAATCACTACATACAATGATTTTAGCTTTATAGAACGACGACCGAAAGAAGTTTTTAGTGCCAAGAATAATAGCGTTTTCACGAAATTTAAAGTCATAACCTCAAACACAAAAGTTAACATTGATGTCTGCAAATAGTCACAATTGTATTTGATATTTTTCAAATGCTATTACTTCGTTTAATACGATGTATTTAAAAACAAAGAAAATCTAGTAGGAAAATTTCGAAATGGCAGTTTTAAACAGTTTTTTCAGTAGATTTTTTTATATGTTTTCCTTTGTAGTTCGAAGGCGAAAGATCTCTTATAAAAAGAAGAAGTCGAAAAGGGTGTAATATAACAACCCCTAGTCCTCGAATACTCAGGGTCAGAAGAGAACAAGATTTAATCCAAAACCAGATATAAAAAATGAGAGGGATCTAACCCGTGAGGAAGAACCTTCTTATATATTAAGAAATGCATATGAAAATGTAAGTTTGTTTAGTAGCACAGTATTTGTGCTAAACGTTAAGTTTAGAGGGGGGGGAGAGAGAGAGAGAGAGAGAGAGAGAGAGAGAGAGAGAGAGAGAGAGAGAGAGAGAGAGAGAGAGAGAGAGAGAGAGAGAGAGAGAGAGAGAGAGAGAGAGAGAGAGAGAGAGAGAGAGAGAGAGAGAGAGAGAGAGAGAGAGAGAGAGAGAGAGAGAGAAGAGAGAGAGAGAGAGAGAGAGAGAGAGAGAGAGAGAGAGGGGGGGGGGAGGGAGGGGGAGGGAGGGAGAGAGAGGAAGGGGAGAGAAAATTTGTATATCATTTATATAATTATTATGAACTCCCACATTCGAATTAACTCCTCTCCGAATTAAAAGAAGAGGAAGGGAAATTAAAAATATATACCTTCAACCCTTTCACTTTCACCCTTCAGATGATTGTAAATCTAGACTTTTAATTGAAATACAGTCTCAGCAACCCCTTCCCTAGAGGGTATAATTTAAACTCATTTTAATCCTGCTGGAAAGTAAAAAAAAAAAAAAAAACAATATTTTTTGTGAAAAATATTATTAAATTACAAACTTGGGCAGTTTGTGTTTCAATTCAATTTTTTTAAACCCGTTCAAATCTCTCCTGTAATTAGGAATGTGAAAATCTGTATCAAATAATCGATTAGAATTTGGTACCAGAAATTTTAAACAAAATGAAATTTGAATTAAAATATGAGAGTTCATAAAACCAAAATTACAATGTTTTAAAAATTAACTTTGATAAATTGATAATTTTTTAAATCTAAAAAAAAAAAAAGTAATGGTTGCTGTTTCTTCAAAAATGATTTTTCGGGAATATCTATTAAAAACATGAAATAAACCATGGACATCTTTGTAAACGTTTGAATAATTCAAAACCGGTGAAAGCTATTTCTATTTAATTTTTGTGAAATATGAAGTTTAACTCTCAAAAATGTTATTAAATTATAAACTTGGAGAGCTCTTTGTTTCAATTGACTTTTCTGAAAACCATCTAAAACCTTTGGTAAGTACTGTATTATGTAATATAGTAAAACTGAACGAAGTTGTTTGTATATAGCATAAATGTGGTATTCAATATTTTTCAATATTATTGTACAGTAATTGTGGTTTCAATTATTGTACCGTAATTATAAACTGAATAGCTTTTGTTTCCCTTCGTTTATTTAGGCCATTATCATTGAATTAGCTCATAGTTGCACAAATATATGAAAACTATTAGTTACTTTTGGTATTATTTTCTGAAAATGCATACAATTTTGAGTAAAATACAACCATTTTCTTTTTGAAAATTAATAATGTTAGTGTATTTATTTAGTTTAAAACAAATAAATTAGACGTTTTTGGAAAAAAACACTTGATATATTCAAAACACTATTGTCGGAATCTTGTTAGACATATAGATTGTCAAATAAAATCAAAAACGTTCCCTTGTGATAAGCTTTCATTTGATATAGTTGTGAAAATAATTTTTTTTAATGAGAAACGTTTGATCTCAATAGTTACAAACTCTAAAATAAATAATGAACAACTTATTGTCATATAAAAATTAGATAGATCTAAAAAATATTACAAATATTTTAGTATTTCGTTATAACTGCAATAATTCTCAAATATCTACACAAATAAATAAAATTTCGTCATTCCGGTTCACCCATTTCTGTAACTCTACTATTTGAAGAACGTAAATAAATATATTTACCCGTTCCTCCAAACTTGCATTTCCATCCTGGAGTCCTGTTTATTTGAAAGGTAATTTTCCCCTTCAATTTCCTTGTAAGGAAATTTCAGTCACAAATACTCTATGTGAATTTAAATTTATTTTTACAATTGATCATTTTCTATTGCACCAAATCAAATTTAAAAAAAATATTATATTTTTGTGTTGTATTTTGAACAAAACTAAGTCAAATTTAAAATAATTTGCATGAATCATGACGTGACGGGACATGCATTGCTTTTATTGATATTTGGGAATCTTTGACAACTTCTACGTTAATATATGCAGATCACCAAAATGCTAAATTGAGCTATTTAGATATCACAGGTAAGAAGAAACGACCCGTTTCAAAGTGCTCACCATTTTGGGTGCCAGTAAAAAAAAATATATATTAAAAGCACACTAAAACCTACGGCAAGTGCCAAATTTCAATAAAATACGACTAAATTCCAAATAAATTATTATTGTTTTCATTTATTTTTTGGTTATGTGAGAAAAATCTATATTCTTTTAACAATCCCTGTATAATATACGGAGTGTCAAAAAATATCAGATAGACTGTTCTATGGTTCTAATTAAACACAGACTTGAAACAAACAGAATTTTGTACAAATTGACATCGTCTATCTACAGAGTGAGCCAAAAATTAGAAACCATATACCTCATGTTCCCAAAGTTCATAGACTGTGATTTTTTTTTCAGCTTAACTTATGAAACCATGTAAATATATTATGTGTTTTCTTAAAATACATTGAATAATTTTTAATTTGTTTTATTATCTCCCACCCCACACCAGTGGTAATTTATAATACTTAAAAATATAAATTTTATGGAAGATTACCTTGTTCGTCTTACAAGAAATGCTAGAACAGTTTTTTTGCAGTTTGAGATTGAGCTAGGCGATTGTAGTGTTTATTGAATTCTATGTAATCCTGCAGTTTCGTGTAAAATTCGATATTTTAATCCATTGACGCCCTTTGAGCTAGTTATATAAACATTGTTTTTTAAGTAGTTCTAAAAAAAATAATCACTAGGGAACAGGTCCACCTACTTCTTTGTCCAAAGATGCTCACTTTCAATATTTTTTTTAATAGCAATTTTGATATTTTTCTTTAAATGGAACCAAAGATAATGGTATTTTCTCTATAAAACTTTAAACCAGTTAAATATGGAAAAATAATTACAATAAAAAATAATAATAAGATAAATATAAGAATTAATACTTTAAGAACACACACAAATATTTTTTTACGGATCCTTAAAACAAGGCCAGAAAAAATACTTTTTATGAAGTCTTCAGACATCCTGTATACAGTACCTAATTTTTTGCTCAGTCAGTAGATAGATAAAGTCAATTATTACAAAATTTCGTTTATTTCGTGTCTCTATCTAAATTAGAATGAGAGATATTAAAATGTTCTGATATTTTTGAACACCCTCTAACATAATGTAATGAGTGTTTGTGACCTGCGCACAAGCTATTGTGGAACATCGTAGAACATATAGGTTAGGTTGCGTCGTTAGTTACTAATTAGCAACTTAATAATAGGATTTTATCCAACGTATTACATATATTTCTTAAAAATCCTTGAAAAATTTAGTAATAAAGAAAATTACAGTGTTTCATTAAAGTATCACAATATATATATATATAATATACGAACTTGTGAACATTGATTATTTTCCCCATTAAAGTAGTTTCTTTCTACGTACAGAAGTGAGGAAGTAAAATAAATAAGGCACATTCCTAAATTAATATACAGAGCAAACCAATGTTAGCAAATTGGCTAAGTAGTTTCAAAAGTCGCATTACTTTTTTTCGTTGTCTGGCAATACGCACTTTCGTCCTATTCAACATTATTATTTGTCAGGCTTTAAAATAATTTCACTTTCTGTGTATAGAAGGATTTGTGTTGGCAAAGAAATATATTTTTCTACACATCCGTTAAAGGGTCCTTCTTCCAAAGTAAGTGTTTTTCGTTAACATCTGTCTGTGAAAAACATTTATTTTGTTTATTTTTTTAAATATATATATATATATATATATATATATATATATATATATATATATATAATAATATATGTGTGTGTGTGTGTGTGTGTGTGTGTGTGTGTGTATGTATTTCTTTAAATCGACTTTAAGACTTTAGACTTTACTATAAAATATCCTTAAGGATATAAAGAAACCGATTGGTCGGCATCTCCACAAAAATCATAGTTTGGGAACTATTTAAAAAAATGGAGAGGTAAAGCAGAATTATATTAATCATAGGCACTTTCTGTTGATTACTTTTCTTATTTTTTAAAGACGAAAAACCTCTCGGTTATCATCGCCTTCTAAAAAAAGGAAGGAAAAAAAAACATAAAATAAAGACTTCAAGGCCTCGAATACTCTTCTAGTTTGGGTCAGAAGGGAACAAGAGTGACATGTTACGAAAGATGAAAGAGAGGAATCCAACCCAAGACTATAAGAAAAAAAGGTGTATTTCCAGCTAGGTTTTTCAGAATTGCCACGGCCAGAATGACTCCCAGAGTTCCCCGGGGATGCTTTCTGTTGAATCACACAATATATGATGGTTGGTAGCAGAAAGCAAACTATTAAGTAGTGTGTTTAATGAAAAATTACGGCCCGACACTAAATAGGAAAATAGTGACAAAGAACTCAGAAGTACATAAACGTTGAGTTTAGTATTTTTTCAAATTTTTCTTAAACTGTAATTTAACTTTTTAATATACACGTAAAATAGAGAAAGTTTTGTAATTAGTAAAAAATACATAACATTCTCCATAAATATTAAGTTTAGTATATTGTAGAGTCTTTCTCATTTAATTTAGATCATTCTGGACTAAAACTAACCTAAAGTAATAACATTTTATTCCATTAAATTGACAAAAATGATAAAAAATATAACCTTCAAATTAAAATCAAATCAGCAATAATGACTCTAATAGCAAAATTTGGATTTTATCCACATGTTTACATTAGCAAGGATTTATTATTTGTTAAATACGAAATTAGGTCCAACATGAACTTACAAAAACACACTTTGTGCAGCTTGGTGATCGACGAGGAGTTAAGTTCGTCCTTCATGCCCGAGCAGTGTTTCGAAACAGTTGAGAGAGAAAGGAAGACAGCGAGGAAAATGTTTGTTGATCATTTATGTAATTTTGTTGAAACTCCTCCGTTATCTCCTGATTAAAAGAAGAGGGTGAGAAATTTAAGAATATGCACCTTCACCCCTCAGGTGATTGCAAATCTAGCCTTTTTTCATTAAAATACAGCCTTAGCAACCCCTTTCCTAGTGGTTATTTTAATTTAAACCCATTTTAATCTCGCTAGATAGTAAAATACAAAGTTAGTGCAAATAATTTGTGCAAAATATTAAATTATATACTCGGAGAGTTTTTGTTACAGTTAAACTTTTCTCTAAAACCGTTCAAATCTTTTAAGTATTGTAGAATGTAGAAAATGTGAATTAAATCATCGATTTGCAATTTGGTGTCGGTCTTTTTTAACAAACAATAAATGAACAATGCACAAACTTTCACATAAACAAAAGCAAATACCAATTTAAATTTAAATTTAAGACATCAAAATCAAAATTTCTTTGTTTTAAAAAGTGAGCTTAACAATTTTGACAATTTTTTTCCAAAATGCAATATTTAAGAAGAAAACAAAACGAATTGGATACCATTTTCTCAAAAATTTACTTTATGGGAATTACAAGTTAAAAAGATAAAATAAACCATGGGCGCCGTTGAAAGCAAAATTAAATTATCGTATTTAGAAAAACCCTAACGAACACGACACATTTCCCTCAAAGTTTTAACAAAATCATTGCTTTTGATATGTATTAAAATTATTTCACTTGTTATGCTAATAAGTGACTAAAATCGACATTTGTAGGGAGATGGTGGCGAAAAAAGTTTATTCTGTCCATGGGGCCACATACTAGCAAAATTTAAAACAAACATTTAAAACCGACAATACTAAGTCGGAATTTTGAGTTTTGATTTAAAGTAGCTATTTCAAAAATTCTAATTATTAAAAAAAAAAAATTTAATTCGTCATGGATGTGACTAAAATACTATCACATACCAAATTCAATCAATACCAGTTCAACCGTTTGGGCTGTAGACATACCAGCACAGACTTCATTTCAAAAAAAGTTTATTTTTTCAGATTGTTATTTTCGAAAAACTAATAGATTTTTTGACCCGTTAAATAACTTTTTCTATACGCTATTACTTAGGTGAGAGAAAATAAAATAAATGAACCTATAATTTAATATTCATATCATTTATTTGTTTAAAACAAATCTTTTCTGTTCTAATAATTTGTTTTAAATTTTGTTAAAATATAATCAATGATTTTTTTTTTGGAGGGAATCTTTGAATTAGCTTATTTTATATTCCTAACATGAAAATGGTTTAGTAATATTATTATATTATAGTAAACTGATAAAGCAAAATTTATTTTTCTTAAGTCTACTAGAAATACTGTTTTTTGTATAAATAGTATCTACATTTTGTTTACAAAAATGATAGAGGTGATTTGAAAAATGAAATTTGATGTTTCGGTCTTATACCAAAGATCAGTAACTGCAAATAAAATAAATTAGTATGCAGATTAGCATTTACGAATCGTTCAAAAAATACTTTTATTTGAAAAAAAAGGGTTCACCAATTTAAAATCACGATTTCTTCAGTTTCAAAGAATGTTTTTTTTTTTTGCTAATAATTTTTCATGTGTGTAGATTTTACAACGCCCCAAAATACATAATTTTATGTATAGTGTCTTTTTTTTTTATTGTAAGAAATTTGTATTCTAAAAAAAAACTGAAAATGTAACTCAAATTTCTGAAATATCAGTAGAATTTTCGTAACATTCCACACGTTAACTACATTTTAATATTCCTTGATTACCATTTTTAGTAAAAGATAATAAGAAAATATCACAATGGTGGGAGTATTGAAAAGGATTTGTTCCAGTTATTCTTTCAATAGTGTAGCTCTAACATTGGAATCAAATAGTTTATTTTGAGGTACTTGGAATTGTTTATGTTACAAAGCTGCCGGGAAATGAGTAGACAAGTAAAAATACCCAAATAAATTAGTGTTAACAAGTCAGCTGATTAAAATATTTTTCGGAATTTTGAAACAATGCATAGTCTAAATTTACCGCAAATATATCTAAATAAGAAATATAATGTAAACCTAATATTTGTTTTGATTTTTCCTAATTTAAACACATCGAAAATTTTGTAACGCAAAAGTACCTGTAAGCATAAAATTCCAAATTTGAAAACCTTACGACGTTTTCTTTCCCCTTTTGGTAGTAATATAGTGGAGATAAAAGCTGAATGTTTTATAAGAGGGACAGAAAACCTGGTTTTACAAGGGTTCAAAGTTTATTGCGGGACAAAGTCCTGAGGGAGACGTGATATCCTGTCAATTCCAGTTGACTTTATTCTAACAAACGCACTTACTTTCTGAATAGAAAGTATTGTGTCACGTACGTTTGTAATAATGATTGTGAAATCTTGCAACCTTCTTTATTTAAAGGGATAGTATGTTTAAGTTGTCTTCAAAAATGGAGATTCAGTTACTTTAGAACCTAAATAAATTAGTATGGTAATACTAAAATATGAAACATGGTTATGTTTATAAGAATCGATAAAAAATAAATATATGTATACAGTACGACCACAAAATTTAACACCCTGTCTTAAATTTTCGTTAATAACTGGAATAAAAAATAAAACATTGGGTTTCTTTCTTTAGTTATAGACCCTATTTCGTTAAAAAAAAAGTTTCTTTACCCAATCCTGAACGTGTGATTGGGTACAACAAATATCTGAAATGTCGAAAGGGTCCGTATAATATACCACTTTAAAGATGTTGAAGAGTAGGAAAAATGAAAGCTTATCAGAGTTTAGAAACACATATTTTATTACAATAATAATTCAAGTGAAAAATATACGACCTAGACGGGTTCATATTTTATATAGAACGTCTATTTATTTTTAACAAGCTCTTTTTGAAGTAGTTACGATATATAGTGGTAATTTGAAAGTCTGATAATTATTTTGGAGTGTTTAAGAATAATTTATAAAATTAACAATTTTAATTATAATACGTAGGGCTTTTTAATAATAAAATAAAATTGGGTAAATATACATAATATTAAAGATAAGATTGTAGACAAAACAGCCCCGCGTAGTTGTAATTAGAATTTGTAGTCGTTCTTTTGCTAATTTTTTAGACAGTAGGGGTTAATTAATTCAAACAACATTTTACCGTCTTCACGTACCGGATAATCATAAACAATATAAAGAATTTACGTATTTTTTACCAACACTTACGGTGTCAAATAAAAATTACTATACGAAACGTAATTCCATTAAAAACATTCAAAAGTTGAGGAGAGTCCAAAAGTTTTAAAACGCATTTTTCGTTTAACTAAAGAGCAGTTTTTAACAATAGCGTTTGAGATTCAATGCTGTTTTGGGAGTATTTTACTATCAACAATTTTGTATTTGCCACCAGACTATAAATAACGGGTTCTAAAAATACAAAATTGTATGTATTTGAGTTGACCATCCACAGCACCCTTCAAATATTGTTTTTACTTAAACTAAGATGTTAAATTATTATACAAAGGAAAGGCTGAGACTTCATTATATTCCGACTATATTTAAAACTTTAAAAAATCCATTAAAAACATGTTGATGGATGTTATAGTAGTACTTATCCAACACCAATCTATTCCTGGGCCATGAAATGTTACATTGTATTGGTAGATCAAGGGTCTTATCTATTAGGATAACTTTGTTTAAAACAGTTTTATACAGCTTTTTAACCTCGTAAATTATGCATACGAAACCTCGTAACTTTTTTGACGACGGTTAAGCTCTAACGGCCCTCATAGAATTGTATATATTAAAAGTCTTTACTCGCTTAGCTCATGTCAGTGTCCCGGCCTTGACGGGCCTCTAAGCTGTGCATACGAGAGGGAGAACTCACTATGCTTGTGTTGAATCTTGTAACTATAAGAATTTCAGATTTTATTGGTTGGTCAAGTTTCAAAATTTCATGTTATTAGTCATTGTATAGAGCGATGCAATGTTGGTACCATTGCATGTACAACTTAAATCTACAAATATTTATCTAATATAAGTTGAATAACCTACCCTAACACTCTAAGATAGGAAAAAATTGTTTAAATTCAGACATTTTCAGTACGATTTTTCTGAATTTCAATAGGGTCCTATATGACCACACGATAGCCCACATCTAGAAAGTTTGCTCCTATCTTAATTTATGTGGGTGTTATCATGCTGATAACGATGACGCAAGGACGGAATGTCGAAAATCACTTTTTGGTTTCCTGAGGTAATGAAGATAAATAAAAAGTGAAGTTTAGTCAAAATCCGGTGATCGAAACTTTAGACGATTACCAAACGCACCCTATTCTTTGGATAGGTTACTGGGTGAGTAAAATAGCAATTACAAAACTATGTTTTTGTTTAAAATGTACTGTTTATATTTAGGTGCTGTTTCTGTACCACCTGAATGGACCAGTAGCTTATACAAACAGAAAGCAAAAATCCCTTAACTGTATATCGTATTACAAACATTTTCTTGCCAATATTATTGCTTCATTACTTTATTTATTTTAATCTAGTTGAATTGAGGAGCAAACGTAGTTGCTTCAAATAAATATTCAGTTTTTAATATCATATCTTATTAATGAAAAGGTATGTTTTATAGGAAGAGTGACATCGATTTAAAGCCAGGTTTTTTAACTGGCGGTTGTTTGCAAGAAAAACGAAGGCAGTTTTATCCTTCGCCCTCAAAAAATAATAAAATTATAAAAGTTTTTTTGTTAAAACGTAGTATAAGCATTCCCTTCTGAAATATAATATAGGAACATATTTTATATTTTTAGAAACAAGGTACTGAGTTTTTTATCCTAGGGTAAAGAACAACTGGTGGGGGGGGGGTAGAGAGTCTGCATGAGCATCTGTGTGATCTCTACTCCTTCCTAATTTGTAACATAATATTACCTTTTCATGAGTCAGGTTCTTAAACTTGTGTTTTTTATTTTTCAATAGAAATGTTAATTATTGAGCCAGATTTCGTTTCGAACAGTTTGGTATTTAAAGCTATTTCTCTATCTCTCAGAGGCTCACTTTAGTGAGTACGAGATTGGGTATCCCGAAGGAGCCTAGCTGGATCTACACCTTTTTTCATGTAATCTTGGGTTAAATTCCTATCAGGTCTCTTTTCACCAATTATTGTTCTATATTGACTCTGACGCTATTAAACAATTCGAACGCTATGGGTTTTTTTCTTCCTTTTTTATATAAGGTGATGATGACCGAAAGTTTTTTTCGCCGTTAAACAACAAAACAATAAATATATATTCCCTCTCAAGAATACATTCCTAAAAAATATTCAGTGTTTCAATAAATGAAAGTTCACTATCAAACTATAAACAAACTTGTAGTATTTACAAGATAGACAATAGAGATTAAAAAATGCTGAAAATAAACCTTGTACAAAGAAAGTGAAAACAGTTTTATGAGAAAATAAAAATCGCGATGCAGCTAAAGATATCACAAAAGTAGTGATGTAGCATAAAAGCTCTCTAATGTCTGATAGAAAAGTGGCAGCGTAGAGTGTCTTTTGTCCTTTTCTTAGGATTGGTATTGACGAAGAATATCGATGACAACATTTTATGTGTGAAGGAAATCAAAAGGTTTTATGTTGCAACCAACTTGAGTTCAGAGGTGATCGAACCGTTCTACAGGGGCAATCTTTTGTGTAATGATTTATAACGAAAAAAATAGTAGACAAACCCACCTCATGACTTTCTTATTAATGAAAAATAAATCATGATTAGTTCAAACTTAGCTCCTTAAAAACAGTTATACAAATTGCAAGAATCTCACATTGTTATAATGTAGTATAGAAAACGTTATGTGGTAAGTAATAAAAAATCAATGGTGTATTGAAAACACTTTTAGTGACCACAGAGTAAGAAAATGTGTTTATTGGAATGATGTTTGTCTGTCGCCTGTATAATAAATAATTAACAGGTTAAACGCATAGACGGATTTTCAACAAATTTAGTATGACGTCATATTTTGGCCATATCGCGAGACTTTTTAATTTTTTAAACTGCTATAAGAAAAAACATAAATCTACTATTATATCAAAATCGGCTATAAAGATTTTGATCAAATTTCGCTCAAGTATGGCCTTGAGGACTCAAACAAAACATACTGATCACAATCTATCAAAATATGTAGGTTCGTGAGTTATCGGAAAAATAGCAAAAAATCGAATACGAGGCTGTTGTTATAAAAGACGACATTTTTCAATATCAACGCTATCGATTTCTTGAAAATGTGTAGTAAAACAAGAAAATTAATGACCCAGACTCGTGTGCAAAATTGTAAGTAAAAACATTACAAATTACAGGGATAATTGGTAAAAAACAAAAGAACTTTGACCACCGACATTAAAACTCGATTTCAATCAAATAATACTTACACTGATGACGTGTCACAGGTAAAGCGAGTGTATACATTTCTTTTCCAAAGATGACGTACAAGGCTCATTTTTACGGACTACCGAACTGATGTTTTTTTATGATTTTTTATAATTTTTGAAGATGTGTACTTTGAAAAATGTTATTGCACTGTTTATGTGATTTATTTTAGGTAATCAGGTAAACAGAGATTAATAAATTTGTTATGTATAAACTGATTTCAGATTGGAACATTGTGCTAGGTAATGCTAATTAGTATACAATGATTTTAAAAGAGCGTAGATAACTATTTAATGTAATACTAAAAGAGTAACCCTCAGGGGCTCACTTTAATGAGTACGGGCTTGACAATCCCGAGGGGGTTTAGCTACACATTTCTTGTAGTATTGGGTTAGATTCCTCACTTTCATCTTTCCTATCAGACCTTTCTTGACTAACTCTTGTTTTTTTTCTTAACTCTGATGCTTTTAGAGTATTAGAGGGGTAGGGGCTTTATTCTATTTTTTTTAAAAAAAGGCGATGATGACCTTAGGTACTAAGGTAATAGTGAATTTGTTTGATTACCCAAATTGTTTTATAATTGCTTTAAAATCAACAAAATATCCAGATCATTTAAAAATAATTATTTTACAAACAATTAAAATTTAATAAATAAACTGGAATAAGTGATTCACGCGTATTGTTTGAGTAAATTACTTTGAATGAATAGAAAAGAACTTTAAAACATAAACAAAACGTACGTAGAAAAATATCATATGTCCCAGGAGTACAATGACATTGTTCACAAAAGAAAAACAAGGACTCCCCGAACGACAAAATTAAGAAACAAAACTAAGATAACTACTCTTAAAATCTCTAAACTTCTGAGGATTACTATGCTATCGAAATGTACATAAGGGTAATATTATAAACATACTATATTCATTATAATCTTAGTTTATCTTTTGGTTTGGTGGATAGGGAAATCCCTGTTTTACTTATTATAAAGAACAGATCAGGAAAAATAGTTTCGTCTGGGTTACGAACAAATTTTGTCATCAGGAAGTTTATATTTTCACAATGAACGTACAATATTCATAGTTAAAAACCAAAACAAATTTGTAAAATTATAATACAATTATAAATACAAATTTTACTAGACGTAAATTTAATTGGTTATAATACAAATTTTAAAATAATCCTTAAAAGTAAAAACAATAACAAACTAAAAATATAATTTTATCTTAAAAGTGCCACACAAATAGTTTTCATTTACACGGAAAATATAGTAAAATTGAATCCAGGTTACTATAAAAAACTCAACTTCCCTATCATCCCCAACAAAAAAAAATGTTCATAATTGGTAACTATAAAAGTTTTATCGTAACAGAATATGAAACCTTGCGTCAACCCTTAACAAACCTTATCCTTACCCTAGTGCGAGTATTAAGCATAATACAGTTTTTATCAAATATACTTTCAGAAATTTACCGTTTCAAATAACCTTGTAAAAAAGAAGACCATAATATTTGGTTAATGTCAAATGAGAAAAGGATCTCTCGTTTGTTGTTTTATAGCAAATAATAAAAGTCAGAATATTTTATATAAGGAAATCAAATAGAGCGACAAGATGTTAACTGTGAGACAATCGTCTTGACTGTTGTACGAGATACGTCTCAATTATACATCTGACAGTAGAAAGAGACTGACACTTTTTTTCCTCAAAAAACTAAAAGGAAAATGACTTCTATTGAAAATGTTCAATATCTATTGAATTTTATTTATTATTTGGAGGGAGGGGTAATGATTTTTTGCACGGTATTTGCATGAACGAGTTTATGTTTCTTTTTTTGTTTGTATGGGAGTTTGCCTGTACAGTGGAACTAGTGGTGTATGAATTAAAATATGTTGTCTTACTATCTAAAAATACGTGAAGATTTGAGGTTAATATTTTGATTAACAAGTGTATTTGAAGTTTCACTTTAATATTTTATACCTATGTACACTTGGGGGAATTTTGGGTGATGCTTAATATTTTTTGAATACATTTTTTCTAGATTTCAATTTAGTTTTATATACATTTTCTAATTGTATTATTGTTTGTTAATTTAAATATTGAGAAAAACCTGTAATTAATCTAAGTCGCTACGAGAAAATAATTTATTATTAGTCACAAACTTAAACGTGTAATGTCATGTCACTAATTAATTTAAATACAATCTTAGAAAAATTCATAGTTTTGTCTTAGAACATCTGTAATTGACACGTTTCGAGTAATACACATTAAAAAAATAATCCATCACTGCTTACCTCTAAAAGGGAAGTTGTATTATAATATATGATAATTTTGTTACCCTTTCCTAATTGTGGATTATAAACATCTTAGGATCTCGAAAGAAACATTATAGGCACGAGTAGTTATTTTACCTACTCTATTTAGACCTCACGCTTATAAATGTTTATTTCAGTTGTATTGTAACGACTCCATAATTAGAAGGACATTAGAAGGACGAAAGGAAGAATTCAACTGCTTTCAAAGAAATAAATTTAAATATTTTATCATGCAAGATAGTTTGCATCAGTGTTCTACATAAACGATGGAATAAAAAATGGGGAAGAATGTTTGAGGAAAATTATAACTTAGAGATTTCAATTGTTATTTTCATTCAATAGGTACTGAATTTTTATCAGGTGGGTATATCTTCGAAAGAACACTAAAAACTTTTCTGAAAGGGGTTGTCATGATTTAAGGCTTATTGGATATTACCGAATACCAACGTTGCCATGAGGGTGGCTATAATACCGTCGCTATATTTCTAACGGAAACTCCCTTAATAACAAACAGGTTAAAATAAGAAATCCCTCAGTAAATATCAGAAAATTACAATTATTAAGGATTATTAAGAATCTTCTAAATGGTCAGTTATTGAAGAGCAAAATTAGCTCTACATTTAAGTCGAAATTTGGACTTGTACAAAGAAACTGATAAATTTCTTTACAAATTGGTAGAACGATATAGTCTATTGTAGAATATTGTTTTTGGTTTATGTTTCGTTTTAAAAAGAAGGCTACTCAAAAAAGCTTTCACAATTCCAAAGAAATGACGCCGATGATACTACTAGGAATAAAATGGGCTCTCCGATGTATCCCGTTTATTTTACAGTTTTGCCATCCTCTTCTCCCATATTTCAAATTTCAGCTCATGAATCGTTCTACTTATTTTTCTTTCTCAATACATTTACATTATGAGTTCTTACACTTCAGTTCCATATGTTACAACTGGCCAAGTTTTATTAATGTTATTTTTTAGTAACGAGGGAATTGAATTAGTAGCTGTATTTCGACAAATTTAAAGATAAAAAAATATGAACTGTTCTTGGCTATAATTCTTTTGTTGATTACTTGTATACTTTTATTATCATGGTTGAGATCTGTCACAAAATTTCAAAAACTGCCCACGCTTTTAAAATATATTGTCGTTTCTCAGCTCCATATCTATAAAATATATTCATGCCTGAGATAATGTCATATTAAAAGATTTGTTTGTTTGATCATTTATTGTAAATCACTATGTGACGCCCTTACATCTCAGCCGAAGGAGCTCCGTGATTCCTTCATGGTATTCCCCCCCCCCTCATACAGAGCTAAAATGAACAGCAAGTGTTTTTATAAAAATTGTAATCTTTTCGAGTTCTATGGTTATATTATAAAAACATAAAATATATAAAAATTATTATTAAAATTAAAATTTATATAAATGTTACTGTTGTGTTCCCTAGATCTACACTAAACTTCTAAACAGTAGTCAGATTGTTAACGCTTTCAATAAATTGAACCACACGCCACCGAAGCCTACCAGTAGTGGAGTATAGTTTAGTGTTTAGTTAAAACAGTCAATATTCTAGGATTTTTCAAAACAACACGGCAATTACTACCACTGTGAACCCAATGAATTTTAAATCAATCACACGGCAAGGACCTAGCCACCCACTAGCCATTTAACTCTTATTATTTCTACCTGAGTGTGGTGCTTTGTTCAAATTTACATCGTGTCTGGTATTATTTACTTAAATTTCTTAGTTTATGAACATCGTTGTAACGTAACGCATACATTGGGTTTACAAGGACATTAAAACATCTAAGAAGCAAGGTCTACTATTCCCAGAACAACTACAATCAAGGCAGAAGATCAAGACTCAAGAATACATAAAAAAATCACATTTTGTTGTTGTTGTTGTTTCCAATGGCAGACTATGTGAGAATCAACCCATGAGTCTCCTGGCATCCCAGTACAATTTTGGAAAATTCTTCGAAATCTGGTGTTTAGAACCACGCCTGGGGCACCTCAAAAGATGTTCCCTATTCATTGGCTCCCCCGTTTGTCGGCACAACAACACACAAAGATCGGAATCCAGGACATGGATCCTTTTCAAGTGGGACGCCAAACAATCATGTCCTGTGCCAAGGCGTAGATATACAACAGCCTCTTTCATAGGCTTGTTCTTGTTGTGTTGCCATTCGTTCTCTATGCACTTCCACCTCCTCTCACTTCCCAAGGCTCGTGCTTCCTTCAGAAATTCCTCTTGTGTTCCATTGCTGATTAGTCTTCTATCTGAATCCAAGTTCAATGATTTGTTCCAATGAAGCAGATTGGATCCCTTCTTAGCAAGAACATCCGCCATCTCATTCCCCATTACTCCCACGTGAGAAGGCACCCACTGAAAATGGATCGTCTTTCCCAGTCTTTCCGTCTGTCTGATAGCAACTCTTGCTTCCCTGAAAGTTCGAACGAAACATAACTTGTTTGAGGCTACAGCCTGCATGGCTGTCTTTGAGTCTACCAGGAAGACTATCTTACATAGTTTGGTGTATCTGCATAGTAATAGTTTCAGGGCTGTTGATATTGCCTCTACTTCAGCATCAAAGCTTGTTTTATGTTTTCCAACAGATACATAATGTGAAAAGAGTGTTGAATATATTCCTGTCCCTGCCCCCATGATTACGGTCTGTCAAGGACCCATCTGTATAAATCCTGAGCCAATCGTGTGGTGTAAATCACATTGTTTCACGGCAAAATATTTGACCACATGTTCATTATTGGTTTGACCAGTGACAAGTATTTTTTCATCATGGCGACCAACCCTCTTTCAAAACTTTAGCGAATGACCTTGGGTTCACTCCTTTTTGCTATTTAACCAAATAAATTTTAGCTGTATTTAAAAACCACTAGTGCATATTTTAATAATGAAAAGAACTACTGAAAGTATCAGAATGTCGTGACATTAAAAGTAATCTCAACCTAACGAAATAATTCCAGACTCACCATATAAGTTATTTTCATTCAAGATTACTAAATCCAGAACGTCCAATATTAGTTACGGCATCCTATAACTCAACTTTTGTAATACCTGAAAGAGTTACACCTTTCAATACTCAGAACAAAACGTCAAACATAAGTAAAGATACAGTAAAAGAACTGTTCTACAATAAAAGCTCTCTTACTTAATGTTACATGGAGAAGTGACGCTGTAAAGTGTCTTTTTGTCCTTTTCTTAGAATCTGTATCGAAGAAGAAAATTGATGAAAACATTTTATGTGTGAAGGAAATCAAAAGGTTGTATGGGTACCAACATGATTTCATAGGTAATTGGAATATAAAGAATGTGTTTTCTGGAATATGTAGTAATGAACATTTATTAAGATTTGAAAATAATATTTGGAGTAAAACACAAACATATATGTTAAATAATCTACAAATCATTAATATTATTAAATGATTATACTTATTATTTTACTTTCCTTCCAAAAGCAATGTATTTGAATAATTAATAACCGTCAATTTTGAAGCAGTAATTAATTATTTTTATTAATTTGTTTATTTACACCCTATTTATAAGAGAAAAGAATTGGTTTGAGTTATAAATACAATAAATATAAAGTATTTTTGAAACTAAATAACCATTAAAAACTATGGGAAAAACCTTCTACGAATAATTTTATCAAAAAAAGTTATTTTCTTTATTAACTTAAAAAAATATTAATGATTCATAAAGTTAACACATCTATTTAATAGAGACTGTTTCTACGGTATTGTTTTTATTCAAATGTGTCAGAGTTTTTCCAATTTTGAAAACCGGAGCTCGTTTTGGATTATTTATTTGATTGATGATTCCAGAACTTTATGGACAATTTCAAAGTATATTTTTTAACAACATCGTGAATAGATTTTATTACTCATTAAACAAGGGTAACATGTTTTGTTTATTATACTTTTCGATTTACTAAAAAATTTAAAGTTTCAATTCAATAGACTTTAGAAAACATTTTGTTACAATGTATTTGTACGCGTGTTGCCAGCCATGGTTCAAAAACCCTCTTTATAAAATGTTGAAATCCATATCTAAATCATTTAAAAGAAAAATCAAAATATGAAAATTTACAAAAAAGCGTGCTTGCACATTTGTTCAACGAAACGTTTTTATACTACAATCAATGTTTATAAGATTATAATATTTAATCTCTAAGACACATCTGGATGCATTACTTGTTTGACATGCCCAGCAGTAAAGAATCTGCATAATGTGATTCTATAAAGCATCTTATCTTGGCAAAATGTCAAACCTCACGTATCATACTTAGCCTCTAGGTAAAAGCACGAAGATAAGAAACCTCTTCTTAAATTTATACATTAAGAAAACTTGTTAATAAAAAGATTTGTTCATAGATAACATAAAAACATGTTTTAGACAAACCATAGTTATCTTTGTAAGAATAAGTTGATAAACGTCAGCTTGGTAATTATTCAGCCCTGACAATTTCTACGACCTCGTATTGAATACAGATATTTAATAGTAGCATCCACTCTCTACGCTCGTGTCTCGGCTTTACCGAACCTCGAATGTCTGGAAATCTTAAAAAAACAGTATTTATCTTTAAATCCCATATTGTTCATAAAACATAATGTTGTTATATTGGACTGTCTTCAAAAAAATAAATATTCTTGGGCGGTTAAGGTACGACATTAATTTTTTTTTACAATTACTTAATTATTTTGCATTGAAGAAGATTGGAATTAGTACATTTACATGCCTAAATAAAATCATCTTGCAAATTTTTATCCATTTTAATACGTTACAAGTTAAACATTGGACAAATAACTAGACGCCATTTTTATACATCGAATTTTTGAATGTGGATAGATTTACGGCCAAATATAAGTCATGTACATTATGGGCACACAAGAACACCCTACCGAAATTTATGTTAGGGAATTTGTAAACTAGAAATATCAGCAATTGCGACCAACTCGTGAAAAAAAACTTTCATAATTCTTTGCTAATAGATTAGCGTTAACACTATTATTTTGTTTCAATATTGTTCATGTTTTCTAATAAGACACGTGTTTAAGAATCGTTGCCAAGTTCAATAACCAGAAAAATCCGTGTTTAGATTTCAAAATGATGTCTTTATATAAAATTTAATATTTTTAGAGGATGAGGTGTATACTATAATTTACCACAATAATCATTTTATCCAATAATAACGCCCAAAAGTGTTTTTTACGACCTAAAAATGAAACAATTATTACTAAAACAAGAAATTGTTAGAAACATTACCTTAAAACAAAATAATGGGTTTGAACTATATTTTAAGATACTTTACCGTCTGAGATATCTATTATAATTAAAGTAATATTATTCAAAAGAATTGTTGGAACATTTTAAAGTAACTTGTTATTTCTTACCGAGGAACTACATAATATTATAAGTCAATCATTGTATGTAACTTGACAATCTGTATACTATACCAAGACCATGGATACAAACGAAATATTGAAAACAATTAATTATCGCCATATTGTGTCAGCTGTATGACGACATATGGACGGAGTGTTAAAACCAGTCTGTTTTGTTTCTGATTACTGCTTTACTACAGGCGTAGCAAAAATAAATAACTTGTGACTACAAATGTTTTATAAGTTAAATGTAAAAGACAGGCACGATTTCGTCTCACCGAAGTGTTTAAAATTCACTGCAAAGTTTTTCTTTTAGGATTCGTGACGTTCTGTTAATTACTGTCATAACTTTCTCTTGAAGTGTCAAACATAATTTGTATTACTCAAATGTGAATATGGAGAAGTTTCTTAATAAGTTGCGTTGACATATTCATTTAAAGAGTTGAACGATTGGATGTAACATTTATTTGGGTGTATAAATTTTATGGAAAATTTTATTTTATATTAAAGAGCATTTTCAAAGGATATTACCATACAAAAAGACAATAAGTATAATTTATAAATTAAAGGATAGACATGCAAAAATATATTTTAACAATTTGACAATCCTAACATTCAAAAGCATTCTTTGAAAAATTTCTGCTTAAGAGACTCAAATCTATTCTTAAAGCAAGGAAACTGATTTCCAATCACCAATTTGGGTTTAGAACAAACATTCAACAATAGCTGATTAGGTACACCGAATTGATAATCTCATGGAAAAACTCTTGAAACTAAAAAAGTGTGGTCTAGCTTCTTTCTGGATATAATCCAAGCTTTTGTTAAGATCTGGCACCAGGGTCTAAAATTTAATACTTTGCCCAAAGATTGGTATTTAATCCTGAAATCTTAGTTGAAAGATCAATACTTTAGGGTTAGAATAGGGAATGAATATTCTAAACTTAAATATATACATGCAGGAGTCTCACAAGGCAATGTACTTTGGCCAGTACTATACTTACTAATTACACCAGACATCCCACAGATAGTAAATACCATTAGGGCTATTTTTACAGATGGCACTGAAGTGATGGCAAACGGTGAAAATATTGTTAAGGGTTTAATTTGCAAAAATCTCTAGATGCAATCTTCGTGTGGACAAAGAAATGGCGTATCAAACTAAATGAATCCAAGTGAACACGTGTTAACTTTACAAATGACAAACTATATACACATCAAAGACTATTAATTCACAAATAATACCACATGCAAATAGTGCAAAATATGTTGTGATAACACTGGATGTCAAGCTCAGATGAAAGGAGCAAGTAAAGAGAAAGAAGGAAAACTCAACATCAGTTTCACAAAGTTGCGGTCGTTGTTGAATCTACATTCACAACTGACTATACGCAACAAAGCTGATGCTATATAAATAGATCTTGAAACCTACTTGGAAAAATGGTATACAACTCTGGGGTTGTGCAAAGAAAACAAATAGAAAATAAATTCAGAGGTTTCAAAACTCGGTTCTGTGGAGTATAACTAATGATCCGTTGTACATTAGAAATGACAATCTTCATCGGGATTTGGAGATACAAACTGGTGCGGAGGTAATAAGGAAAGGAGCAGAGAAGGTTCTGACTAGACTCAGCAGTCACGAAAACGAAGAAGTGATGCAGCTGTTACATGGCAGAGGAGGTGTGCCCAGGTTGAAAAGGGTAGCTGTAAGTGTGAAAACCTCGTTTGTGTGAACAATTTAGTAAAAAGTAATTGGAACTACTTATTGGACTAGAAATAATATAGGACCTTTAAGTTAGATTAAAATTTGTAGATAGGTTCTAAGGACTTAGTTGTAATTGAGCATGTATATCTTAGAAGTATTACATTATTACAGCAATATTATGAATACAGTTCAAAATAATGACTTTCGTTCTTTATAACAAGAAAAAAAAAAAGACGATTTGGAAAGTGATAAATTGAACATCTACAAAGGACTCCCTGCCTAAGCCGGAATTGTTGTATTTAATAGACGCTCAGCGCTTTTAAAGGTAAAAGACAATAAAAACAAAATCAAATAAAAAAAAGTTTCTTCCTGGTGAGTGTGTTTTGGGTGGGTGAGTTTGTGCATAGCCGTTTTGGATTAGGGTTTTTTGTACTCCTTTTGTGCGACTTATGATATCTATGTGTTGTGACTATATATTTAACTCTATTATTGCAATATTCATGTTTGTATTGTTTAATTGTTAAATATCTACACTTTCATAATATTGTACTATAATTTATTGCTGTAGAATTATTGTACATTTATATGACGCTGCTAAAGAAATCTGTATTTCTAAAATCAAAATCAAATAAATTAATATAGCTTTACTTGTTATTTAAACATTACTATCTAAAGAAAAGTTAGACGTTATGATCGTTTTAGTAGCAAATGTTTTAAAAAGAACTGTGTCTGATGGTTTTCTACTACACAATGTTCAAACTGTGAAAACTATAATAGACACATGGTTTTAAAAACAAGTGTGATTTTGATTCTAACTTGTAGATGTGTTTTCTTGTTATCTTAATTTCAAATTTATAGTGATTGATATTTTGTCAAAAGACGTTTTCTATAAATTGAACAATAATTATTTATAATTAAAGAATAAGTAAAATATCAATATATAATATTATTTGTAATTTGAATTATTGTAAGGAAAATTAACTCAGAAATTTATTACAAAGTCAAAACCTTGCTAAAAAGTGTATTACAAAATGTTAAAGTAAAAATTTTATTATTAGGCCTATTACTAAATACTTAAAATTTAAGAATAAATTAAAAATGTATTAGGTGAATTTAACATAAATTTAATAAAATTAGGAGAGCATAAACAAGAATAGAAGCTAGGCTTGTACTTATAACTGAAAATGTTAGAGAATATTCTCCACTTCCTCCATTCTAACTTCTTTGGCGTTAACAAAAAAATCACTTTTCTTTATAGAGATAAATAACTGAGTGTAAACACATAATTCTTTTGTATTTCAAAATAAAAGACTTGTCTATTTAAAACAAATTTATCTTTCTAAACAAACTATCCGGGAATAATCCAGCCAAGTAGTAAAGAAGAGTATGTTACAATAACTGACAGGATCCCCAAGGATGACACAGGTTAACAATGTGCGATAAACTTGATCTGTTGTGAGACGTAGTGTTGCTTCTTACATAAAATATTCTGTTTTTCCTTACTTTAATACAACAATCCCAATAAAATGTAACCCCTTAGTTGTCACTTTTATGTTTTTCTGTTGAACATTTTATATGGAAAGAGTAGTTATTTACTATTATTATAAAATATCTGACATGTTTACTATGACAAAATAGGTTGTGGTTTTGTTTACTGTTATATGTATATCATTTAGTTTAAAGATTATGAGTATGATTTATGAGTATGCTCATGTAGTACTTATATTGTTTTTCTCCATTATACACGTTTTTACTGAAGTGAACTACACCCATGAAACCCCCTGCAGTTTGACGTAACCAGTACTAACACATCCACTGTATACACACAAGGTATTAATTTACTCTTGCTTTGTAATCCCGAGGGACTTAGCTCTATCTACATTTTTTTCGTGTAGTTTTGGGTCCCTTTGATCTTTTCGATGAGGTTTATTGTTACCAACTCTTATTCTTTTCCAACCTTGGCGCTATTATATTAATCGAGGGTCTTTATTTTGTACTCTTTTCTTGTTCTTTTTATGAGGCTTTACGGTTTTAAATAACGAGGGAAAACTCACGCTTGCAACACCTAATATTCAACAATCTTCTTTATAAAATTTGCCACTCAAAATCCAAACCATTTACTGTTCATATTATTCATAATTATGAAATATATTAAAATCGTTAGCCATCAATCAAACTATATAACTAAATAATATACCTTTCTAATTTAGTCATTTATACATCTTAAAATGTATTCCCCACCTAGGGCGTAGAGGACTGGGAAGCCCTTAACTCCAGCTTCACAAAAATTATACCTAAGTTAATCTAACATCAACTATAATGGTTACTCTATTCAGCTTATTCTCGCGTTTACTTTTCTTTCTGCGTACCTTCGTAAAAGGGATACCATCTCGATGTCACTCAATCAACTATTTTATCATCACAACATTTGACGCCTTTCCTTCTATTCCTCTTTCTGTTCATCTCTTGCTGTATGCTTCATTTTCAATATCACATCTACACTGAGGGCTTTCCACCAATTCAAATCTATGCAAATTCCCTTTTAAACCTCCACGTCCGATTAGCCACTGTGACAATTAATGATACTTTTGAAACCATCGTTTCCTAATTATATCCTTAATACTTGGAAACCACTTGTAAAACTTCAATCATGCAGAAGCTACGTTATAGACTCTAAACTGGATGTTATGCAGAGAGAGCTAATATGGCATATGTGAGCTAATATGTCACAACTAATATGGCTGGTGTTTGTGGGACAGTAATTTTTCTGTTGACGATCTTTTACTTATTTTGTTAATAAAGTAAATACCTAGGCACCTTAGTCTGAAGAGACTTTTTGTTTATATCCTGTATCGTAGTCAAACCATATAAGTTCTAAATCTTTCATGAGTCGAATCTACTTAAACTAGGTTGTCTCCTATTCTTGGAGATCCGGTCGAAACAAATTGTTTTATTCTTACTATCGAAATTTGAGATTTCTGAAATATGAATTCGTTGTATAAAAATATTACCCACACCAAGTAGGTCATTTTGAAACTATTCAACAATCTTTTCAATCATTATTTGACGAATAGTAACACTTAAATTAAAAATACTGAATTCGTCGAAATTTCGTCAAAATAAATATTTTTTGACATCCCTCAGCGAAGAAACTGACGAGATATCGAAAACCTCTAAGCAATAAAACTATATAGTAATCGATAAAGATAACGAAAATCGATATTATATATATATATATATATATATATATATATATATATATAAATCGATAAGTGTTATATAAGATAAATGACAAAGATTGACACAATTCATCTCACCAGGTTTTAAAGTTCAGTGCAAATTTCTAACCTTCGGAAATCGTGAATTAAAGTTTTGTTAATAAAATTACTGCCAAAACTTTCTCATATGCGTTAATATTTTATATTTCTCAAATATGATTACAGCAAGGTTTTTTAAAACGGTTCGTTGGCAAGTTATTTTTAAAAGATTTAAAGTGTTAAACTCGGATTAACTGGTATTGCAATATTACTGTTTGAGAAAAACTTTAATTATTGGGTTTTAAGCTCATTTCAGTATATCTACCAGTTAAAAATTAAAATGTATAACAATTTTAATGAACACATTTAACGTGGTTAAAATAGTTAAAACGTAAATGTCTCTACCTGGTGATCTTCTACTGATCGTAATTTACAAACAGTATTCTCATCGTAGATAATTAAAATAATAGATTCATGGCTGTACAAAAAAAATCTTGTGCTAAATTTGAATATATTTAAATAAAATGAATTTAAATTAGCTTTAAAGATTCAAAATTACTATATTTAAAAATTTGTTTTATATTGAATTCCATAGAACCAACAATTTTTATGGTGTTATAAAAAACTGAAACCAATTTCAAGCCGGAACAGCTGTTTAATGAAATCGTTCGAATTTAGAAAGTTTTAGTTTGTTATCGTGCTTATGGACACACACTTATAGAGGCTGCACAATTTTAGTTATAAGAAAATACATCTGTAAATAAATCAAATGTGTTCTCGTGTATGGAAATATTCTGAACCTGCATACTAAATTAGAAAGAAATTAAACTATTATTTGATTTAATTTGTAGATTTGAAAGTTTAATTTCCGTTTCTTAAGGATTACTTGGAAATTTATTGCCATAATTCGTAATTTATGCTGCTGATATAGTTACACCATTTTATGATATAAAGGAAGAAACCTAATTAAATTCACCTTAGCTGATGTCTTTAACATAAACTGATTAGAACACTGATTATAAATAACTGATTAGAACACTTAATTCTTTTCTCTTTCAAAATAACAAACTTGTCATTTTAAAACACGTTTATTGTTCTATAAAAACTCTCCGGGAGTAATCTTGGCGAGAAGTAAGGAAGAGTATCCTACAATAACTGACAGGATCTTATGTCAAAAATAAAAATCTCTTCTTATTTATTTATTGGGAAAAGTCAAGGAAAACGAAAACGTTTAAGCGGGAAATTCGAATTAGCTTAGAATTACAGCTTAAAATTAAATTGTTGGTATTATTTTACAATAAAAGTATCAATCACAGTTTATAGATGTCATCTTTTTTTTGATAAAAAAATAAAAAGAACATAAAATCTTTAATTACATTAAATAAATACTCAGAAATTTAATTAATTTGTTTTAAAACTAAACTTCATGGCGCAACAGTAGTCAAGAACCTGTATCTACTTTCCGGATTTTAAATATACTAATAATTACTTACAACAAAAAACAAAATCACATTTAATTCTTGAAGGAAGTTGAGAAGCTTTAAAATTTTACGGGGAAATTGTTGACATTGTTTTATTCAGTGTAAAATAATTTTCTATAATTATTCTTAATATACTTTCACTGAAGACAAAAAAGATAAAATGTTTTAGAGTGCACGACCCAGTGAGGCGAACATTTTATAATGATGGTGATTGTAACTACCCCAATGTTCATGAGTAGAATTTTAAATTCACATCCTTCGTCCACTATCTGCAACTATACAAAACTTTTTGAAACTATACCTATACTGTATAGGTTTTTAAGTGGTTTTTTTCCCTTGTTGTTTAATGGCAATAACATTTCGTCATCATCGGCTTATAAAGAAAGTAAGAAAAGAAGATAAATAAAGACCTTGAAAACTCCAATAGTGTCATGGTTGGAAGAGAACAAAATTTGGTCAAAAAACCTCATAAAGAAGATGTAAGAAAGGGATCTAACACAAGATGAAATGAAAAAGGTTTAGATCCAACAAGGATCCCTCAGTATAATCAAATCCAAAGTGATTATAGTAAGCCCTTAATGGTTGACATTTTATAAATTGACTTCCAAAATGAATTAAAGAACAAATACTCGTCTATTCAAATTTTAAATACATAAATTGTTAAAAAATTTAATTTGTCTTTTAAACTTAAATTTACAATGCTACAGTTAGGACTAGTGAAGTTACCCCTATCAAAGTTACAAAGGAAAATAATTGATTAAAAAAAAATTTATGTTAAAGTTTAAAATGAGTGATATTTATAAAGTAATGAAAAATAGCTATAACGTTTAAAATGTCAGACACACCCATTCCGAATCCGAATCACTTTAGATTTTTAACAAATACATTATGAAATATTTGTAATAACTCAGATTATGCTTCAGTGATCAGTCCTTCAATTTCAGATGCTTTTTATTGATACCATAGGAATAAAGAATAAAGTGCAATAATAATATAATTGTTGGTGTTTATTTTCATCATATAATCTAAAATAGATTTATAGTCAAGAACAAAGTCTATTTAGCATCTGTATTTCCTTTCAAAATGCAATTAGTAAGGAACGAATTTATATTTATATTTGTCCAAATTTTGTATATAGATAAGGATTGTGGTTAACATTCCTGAATATTTTCAAATATCTTGAAATCTTTTATTTTACGACAAATTTACAAGTGAGGAAATTTAGTGTACTTTAATAGTTCGACAAAATGTCATCTTTGTAAAAGCGGTAACCTAAAGGATATCGGTAAAAAAAACTAATTCTTGATAATTAGTAGGACACATACAAACATTTTTTATATCTCGCAAAAGTTTTAGATTTGAGAAATTATGTATAGTATTGGTATTTTGTTTCAGATGCCAATAAAAGTTTTTGTGTCTCATTCAATTAAGCAGTTTTTTAAATTTTATTTATTTATTTATTTTTTTACTGATATTTATGAAATTGTTTTTATAAAATGGGTTTCTTATCGAGACTAAAAGGTAAGTAATAGCGTGTATAGAGATTAGTCCATTTTTATATAATCTAATGTTTATATTAGAAATACAACTAATTAACTAGATGTTGTTTTGGAAAACAAAACAAAAATATTATTTTGGCAACAAACTGAATAAAATTGAATTTAGACCTACTATAAGAAATAAACACACATACAATTGAGTCATAATCAAAATGTAAAATATAATCACAAATTCATTTACGATATTTCATTATATGTATATTATATTAGAATTTCTCACTAAAACTAATGCCTTAGGCTTCCAGCAGGTATTAAGAGATGAAATGCAATCAGTGAGTAGTCCAAGGATGGATGACTACAAGCCTTTGATACCCTCCTCGAGTGCTTTAGAACTTCTGACTTTGGTAATTAGAAAGGATGGGTGATTTAATGGCCTACATTTGGCTTTAGGTATGTATCAGGAAATAGGTTTAGACTTTAATATTTCTGTACTCTTAAGACCGTTAGGACTTTAGAGCTAGAACGTATATTGTAGGAAATGTATGATTTACAGTTTCCTTGAGGTGCGGAGTGACTTTGATATCGCTCTATCGTTGTAATAAGTTGAACTTTGAAGATTAGAAAGTGAGGCTAGAAATGTAGGTAAATGATGTATAGTTTCCTTGGATATAAAGCGACTTTTATATAGCTCAAACTTTTTAATAAGTTGAAACTTTGAAGATTACAAAGTGAGGCTAGAAAGGTAGGTAAATGATTTATAGTTTCCTTGAGGTGTAAAGCGAGTTTTATATATCGCTCTATTGTTCTAGTAAATGTAAATTTTGAAGATTAAAAAGGGTTGGTAGGAAAGGTAGGTAAATAATTTACAGTTTCTTTGAGGCATAAAGCGACTTTATATAGATCTATCTTTGTAATAAGTTGACGCTTTTCAGATTAGAACGGGTGGGTAGAAAGGTAGGTAAATTATTTATAGTTTCCTTGAGGTATAAAGCGACTTTATATAGATCTATCTTTGTAATAAGTTGACGCTTTTCAGATTAGAACGGGTGGGTAGAAAGGTAGGTAAATTATTTATAGTTTCCTTGAGGTATAAAGCGACTTTGATATCGCCCTATCGTTCTAGTAAGTTTAAACTTTGAAGATTAGAAAGGGTGGGTAGGAAAGGTAGGTAAATGATTTACACTTTCCTTGAGGTATAAAGCGAGTTTTATATCGCTCTATCGTCCTTGTAAGTTTAAACTTTGATGACTAGTAAGGTTGGGTAGGAAAGGTAAGTAAATGGTTTACAGTTTCTTTCAGGTATGGTATCAATGAGTCTGCTTAGACCTTGATATCTTTTTAAAGTTTTAGCATGTTCAACTTTGAAGTTTAGAAAGGTTGAGTAGGACATGTTTTCAACTCTATAGGCCTACAGTTAAAAGTATGTATGAATAGTAAAAGTAGGGGAGGGGAGCTTGATAATATAATATCAGTGAATTGATTTAGTATTTGTTATCCCTCCAATACTTAGTAAATTGGGTCATAGGAGATAAAAAGATATAAAAGATGTTTTAATTTGTTACCAAATGGTGGATAACATGTCTGGCGGGTAATTAACATGGCAGTTTGAATAAATAACTGTTTTTTTTTTGTTTTTTTTAAACTGTGAAAAATGATAAATTATTTTCGTTCTGCTAGATTATTCTATTTCAACAAGATTAAAAATAAATAAACTGTGCATAATCATTGCTCGTACTTTTTCACTAAGTTGTATACAATACATTCTTAATCAATAAAAGTGTTCCTCAATAACCCCTGACAAAAAGAGAAAATTATTTATAGACGCTATCTTAAATTACTGAAATTTCGCCAAACCATGTGGGGGTATATTATAAATTTGCTAAAACTAAACTGTCAAGGAAAACAAATTACAGTTAACCTATACATTGGAAAAACGCAAAATGAAATGTACGGACTTGAAACAGATAAGTGATATTCGATACTCTAGGCGGCTAATTGTTCTATTTTAATTCTGACCGATAAATTACGAAACTACATGACATTTCTATAGAGATTGCAATCACAAAGATTTGTTTAGGTTCTAAGAAGCTACAACCCAATCCAAAATTTGAGTTGATTATCATATAATTAGAATTCTGGAAATTTTTAACTATCTAAAAGAAAGAATTACTCGCAATATAAACAAAATATAAGCACATGAGTAAATAATTCAAAATTTGCCAACAGGTTTAAGCATTTGTGCACTGCTCAAACAACAGACACCGTTCGACAAGAGTTTGAGTTACGTTAAAAAAAAGTAATAATACAAAATAACCGCACTAACCTAAATATTTTTAAAAGATATTACTTACAAAGTTCTTCGAACAAATACTTTGTTCGTACTTTCATCTACAAATAACTTGTAAAATCGATTTACCTGGGATCTGGTCAACTTCTGCCGTCTTGCCTGAAGGGGCGGAACTATGAGGCGGGCGGGCTCGGAGGCAGCATTCTTGTCAATGTCTTTGAAAACTGCCCCCGGCGCTAGCGTATCCATATGCGTCAAACTCCGCGATCGTCCCTGAAAACCAAAAGAGAAATATTTATAATAAGGAAATATTTTATATATTTTTTATTAGACAGATATTTTATAAGTTATTTTGTCATATATTGAGTAGATTTATAAATGTTCATAGAATTCAAGAATTTTTTCACTACTAAAATAAACGTATCCTAAGAACGTAGTAACCGGGCTAGTTAACATGTTTTTCTATTATTAAAAAAATGTGGTCGTTCTTTAACGTTTTTACTTTACACACGTTATAAAATTTAAGATAAGCAACTAACCAATCCATGACCTACGCAACGTATTGTTCCAGTAGCTCCAAGACATTATATGACCTAAGTTTGTTATTCTTAAAAGTAGGTAAAGAGTAGACAAACAAAACAAGAATAACTGGAAATTATAAAGTCCAAGTGACAAAAATTAGAGTTTCTCTCGGTTTCCCCTACGTATCAGTTTTCTTCTTTTTTAAAGTAAAAAGAGTACATTTTGTTTCTTCTAAATTATTCACTGACTACAATTTTTATTTTAAGTTAAATTTGACAAATTGAACATTTATAAAGAAATGTCAAACGATGACTTTTGTTTAGATACTTAGTGGCGACATTATAAGGGGAAAAAAACTGTAAATATCGATTTGCTCATATCTGGTAACGAAGCATTGATTTTACAAATAGTTGAATAGATTTCATAACTATAACTACTTATAAAACTGATAAAAGATGATTTGATAGTTTCAAAAGAAGAAAATATGCACATAAATTGTATTTACAAAGGAAATAAAGCTAGTATTATAATTACTATAGCTAGCGACGTATTTCCAAATGTTTAAAAATATTTTGTGTGGAGAACTTTACTTTTACGTTTTACAACTTCCATTTTGTGTAGCATTCAAATCTCCATCCGACGATGAAGAAAATATTTTCAATATAAAAATGAGAATTTTCATTATAAAACAGTATTAAAAACAAAAGTTCAAAATTGTAAGAAAATTAGCAATACGAGTTGAATACGAAATTTTGTTACATTTCAATCAAAATTAGTTTGAAATAAAATTTTTAGTGGCGGTAGTTCGTTTGGAAAAGGGTTTTTGGTAGTCGTATCTAGGACATATCACAGGTCATTTTGTACAGTGTTGCAGTTTGCATATATCAATACTAAGATCGAGGTCGACAAATAAACATAAAAACAGCAACTAACTCATCTCAACAAATCACTTGCAAGTATTTCAATATTAAACCCATTAACGCATATGCAATTACGTATAGTAAGTGGTTTCCATAGCAACATATTGTCATTACCTTAGTAATCAATTTGACAAACTGTTCTAATAGAGAACAAGCCTTTGAAATAAGAGAGGTAAATTAGACAAAATAATAATAACAAATATTTTATATAAGTACATGCAATATACAGGCGTTTGTTTGCGAAATTTCTTTTGCATTTTATTAGGGCTCCAGATGACTTTTATAACACGTTTTGAGGGTTCGTTCATCACGTCTTGTCTTCATCGGCTTATAACAAAAGGAAGGGAAAAGAACATAAAACAAAGACACCAAGCCCACTTTGACAACATATCTAATTGACAGTCTACTTTAAGTAAGTCTCTGATTTTCTTCAAATTAGACACAAATATTTTAAAAACAAGGACAATATTATTTTACTATGTTTCAAATCGGGGCAGTTTTAAATCATTTTTGAGGAGAAATAAATTCTCAAATAAAGTCTTCCTACAACTCACAATTTATGTGTTCAATTTGAAAATTTCATCCAATAATCCCCGTACGTGGTATCAACAGTTGAGCCATTCCATATATAGAGTGAAAAATCCTTTCTCACTTTCTGGGAACGAAACAACATGATACATGAGAACTATTGGCGGACTTACTGTAGTAGAAAGACTCACTATTCAAGTCACTTCTAATAAAGCTAAGGAACTCTCGGTTGGGTATCAGTTGACACGAGGGCAACCAGGATGATTTACTACCTCCCATACCATGTACCTACCTGAAAAGTACTCCAAACCCAACTGACGTTCTGGCTGACTGGATACAAGGACAACTCCATGTGGTAGCCTTTCATACTAACTAAAAGTTACTTCTAGAATATCACTAGTTTTGCATATATAGATACGAATTCTCAGACCCACAGTGAGAAGATACAGATACTATTTTCTACTACAAAATGTAGGATCGCAAGAAGGTATTTCAACGAATAATTGGCGACCGTGCACGAAGCCACTAAGAAATTTTTGTTTACATAAGAGAAGACTGCCTTCTTTGTCGACTCTTAGTCCTACATCATCGCTATCTCCGGAAATGTAATAACAGACTAATGTTAAGTGTAACAACTATTACGACTTAGCATAGCAAACTGCACCGACTTGAGACAATGGGTCGCTACCTCTGTGGAAGTAGTGTAGTAGTGTAATGAAGGAATAGCAAAGAAGCAGCCCTATCCTACTTGCAGCTGAAGTATTTACAACATACGTAACATAGCAAACTGCACCGACTTGAGACAATGGGTCGCTACCTCTGTGGAAGTAGTGTAGTAGTGTAATGAAGGAATAGCAAAGAAGCAGCCCTACCCCACTCGCAGCTAACGTATTTCTAACACCCGTAATGGCGAAAAAAATACAGAAGTATAGAGTATCTAAAAGAAATCTTGCGTCGATAAACATCTAGGAAGCATTGTCTACAGCCATGACTACATACAGACCCACCTCCACAAACTTGGTATCGCTGACTCAAACGTCTACCTGTTATAAACACAAAAGATAAAATATCAACCCTCTTCTGGCCTGCGTTCCTCAGACCACTCTTTCTTTTTCCTTCCTCCAATTATTCTTTTCTATTTTCTTTCCATGCTTCATATCGCTTCCATGCAGTTGTACGTGGCCATCCTATCTGTATATTTTCTCCAGATGATTTTGCATCCAAAATGTGTCTTGAGCGTCGTCATCTTTGCATTTTATGAAAACATCCATGCCATTTTACTTCACTTATCTGTTTAAAATAAAGTATCAATAGTAGTAGGTCATATAGTAGTTTTGACATTGATTTTAACCAATTTAAAATATGTACTTCATAAAATTAATTTTAGGTATGAAGAAGAGCATTTCATCAATAAAAGAAGAGTATCGTTGGAGAAAATCACAACAACAACAAAATATTAAATTAATGTTACGGAAGAGAAAGGACAACTTTAATTACGTTTTAAAGAAATACAGTCGCGATGGTTTAAATCTTAAAATTAATGATAAACGTGTAATGTAGATAAAAGCGGGAACAAAATCACTTTTTAAATTAGTTTGTTCATTGCATTTAAAAAATATCATGGTTAAAAATATGAAAATTTTGCCATGAATATTTTGCCCTGGCGAATGTATCCTCATTGGTAAAAAATGGAGCGGCAAACGTAAGGACAGTTTTCTTTACTCAACTAACAATAATGTTTTTCTAACTTCATTATTTTCTAACCTTGTTAAAGCGTTTGTATATTCCATATACATTTTACACTTTGTAGATACGGAAACATAGTGTTGGTTGTGACAGTATAGTTGCGATAATTACAAAGAGAAATAACTCACAGGTTTTACTATGTCTAGAACATTACTCACAGATAAGAGGTCTTTGACACTCTGTGCGGGAGGTTTGTCCGTGATGTTTTAACATAACAGCTCCTGATAATAAAGCATAACTCATGGAACAGTCACAATATGCAATAAGATAACACTCGGAAAAATAACTGTTTCTATTCAGAAAAGCTTTTATCATTATAATTTAAAGCGTTAGATAATAGTGAATTTCCTTTTAAAATTTGACATTCCGGACCATCAAATGAGCAGCGATCATGACCCTCCCCTCTTCCAGGACATGTTTTGAGTATTATATTAATTTATATATATATATATATATATATATATATATATATATATATATATAATTTTCTTTAAATTCTTTAAATTTGACACCTTCATACAACATATAGAATAATTATTATTAATCGTGTAATTAAATTAAATAACTTAAAATTGAAGGGTGATAGTAATAATTGGTTTTGTAGGTGGAAATTTAATTTTCCATCCAATTCAGCCTTAATCTAGATTTAAGTATTCGTTTATCGTATTTGTTAGTAATAAATAAAGACATCCAAATTTCAAAATAACTCCCGTCTGAAAAAGTTATTTCGGTTTCGAAATTATCCTCCTACGTGTATATTAGACGGTTTGATGTTAGATTACGACACCAAAACAGACCTCATATGTAGAGGGAGTGTTTTAATAGTATGAGCTTTAAAAAAATGAGGGGGGTAGATATTTTATATATAGGAATTGTACCCATTTCGATCACCTTCTAGAAACGCAAACATCCGCGTCTATAAAAAATGTGCACACTGAGAATATTTAAAAAAATAATTTGGTAGAAGGTCATCACTGGCAAAACACATGGAAATTATCAACAAGAGATTTAGTTTTTTAAGATTTAAAAAAAAAGAATTTTTTGGGAATACATTTTTCAGTCAATTGAAATTTTGTAGAAATACAACAGGATTGTTACGTCGTCTTACATAGGTGGCTTCATCAGGTAGCTCATATTGTTCAGTTTTTTCGAAGTTGCAAAAACGAGTATGTTATTCGCAATTGTTAAATTCTACCATTATGAAGTGGATATCCTGGCATTTGTGTAAGGGCACAAAACTTATCCCTTAAAGTTGATTATCCTCTTCAACCACCTGTGGAAGGTAGATGCAACTGTGTCTCCGACGAAGTCTGTTTGGTGCATCTGACTTAACGATCATCTTAGCCTTTTCTTTCACATATATACCCGTTTTCACACATCTCCAAAGTATAAATCCAGTACATCCTTATTGTTTTCTTCTAAACAATACTGATCCTGTCTAGCCATGCGATTTTCACAATTTTGTTGAGGGATTGATCGGTCGATAAATATCGTGCCTAACCTTATTTGTGATGTCCCACTTCATTTCAATGAATTATTTGTTTTTTAGGGCAATTGTTTACTCCACGGAATAGGTATTTTTATTTGCCCACTGATCGAAATTAAATTTATTTCGGAGATTGCGCAATTCTAAACACCCATTGTGCCGTAGATGTATTTTGTTTTAACATTCAGCGATTTGCGCATTTTATTTTTTTCAGAGACAAGTCTGCTACTTCCCACGACATATTGCCTGTAAGTCGTTACTGCAACGCTCACCTCTGCGCTTCTTTGTCCGTCTGACCCATTTGATGCGTTTATTATTTCGTACGTTTTAAATGTATAGTAAAAGTTTAAAAACTAACATGAAAGTTCAGTTTAAAAAAAAAATTCCTAGTCATATGTGCTGTTTGTCTGTCTGATTGTGCGCTTGTATTAGCTATTCGTTAACCAAATTCTTGTTAATGATTAAAAAGTAAATATTGTGAACAATTTTTGGGGTGAGGGCGATTAAAATGCTCACTTCGTGTTTTGAACACAAAAATCTCACTCCGGTTATTTATGAATATAGCTGAAGAAACAACTTATTTCGTGTAGTGAGTAAATCTAAATACTCAGGAGCGAGTAAAACATTCTAACATTCGGGCAATGTTAGAATCCAATAATTAATAATAACAGATACACAAAACACAGATAAAAGAATCGCTCTACTTTTCACGAAGCCTGTCACCTGCACGCGGAATATTCTATTGCTGCAGAATATTCTATTGCTGCGGAATGTTCTATTGCTGCGGAATATTCTATTGCTGCGGATTATTCTATTGTTGCTGAATATTCTATTGGTGCGGAATATTCTATTGCTGGGGAATATTCTATAGCTGCGGAATTAATATTCCGTGCAGTGCGAGTATGGAAGATTACTGCATCAGTCTAAATAAAACACGAGAATGTTAAATGTGATATAAAAACTGAACGTGAGAATTTAATCATAAGCAGTAACTTCACAAGAAAACTGACACTTACTAGAGAGCTGTGAAATATAGCTATAAATAATCATATCTCGACTAGCTTACAACCCCTTGACTAGTTTATTTTATAGCTTACTTTACCCTTACAGCTTATTTTATACTGTATCATATTTTTTTGTTAACTTTATGAAATCCTGCGTATATCAAATGACGTATTTATTCACTTTAAAATTAAACAATAATGTTGTGGTAAGTCATAAAAGTAGACACTTTAAAATAAATACAGTTAACTATTTGCTTAAGTTAATAAATAAAGGACATTTATTATCAAAAGGAAATACGAAGCAAATGAAATAGAATTTACGTTATTCATGTCCCTGGAGATATTCTGACTACAATTCAACACAATACTTTCTATATTTCATATTTTAAAATTATTATGTTGGTACACAAATTCAATATCGCGTTTTAAACGGTCATGAGTTTTTTTCAGCTTTAAGAAACAAATTTAGGCAGATTTAGGATTATGCTTTGTCTGTCTATACGTTCCTTTGACTGATTTTTTTTCCACTAATATCTCAAGAAGAAATTTTGATCATTATCATCCAGCTTTATATTTTACATTATATCCTTTATTATCATTCGAGGCCGTTTATTATCATTCGAAAGCTCAATTTTGTTGTTGTGTGTATTTCATAGTAGGAAAATGATGCGAAACAATAATTGTAGTTTTTATGACGATTTTTCGACTCGTAAACACGTTTTAATGTTTTTTTTGGAATTATATCTGTCTATGGCATTTTTTGTCACTCATTATCTCAAAATAATTCGTGTTACGTTTTCGATAGCTCTCTCAAAAACAATATTTTGAAGATAGTAACGAATATTCTACTCCATCTTAGGACTTTGTTTTATGTATAGTTTTTCAAGTATGTAAAACTATTTTAATGTGTTCAATTATTTAAATTACTTACTTGTGTCTGTTATATTAATGGAGATGCGTAGTGCAATCCACAGAAAAACCTAAGCCCCAAAAACCGGGCACGAACTTCCGAAATCGTTGACGGTTTACAAGTCCAAACTGCATAGGACTGTGGCTTAACCAATTACGTCACACATACTCATACCCTACATCTACCTCATAGGACGTCCAATGAAATAATCTGAGACATCGGTCGGGTTGGTTGCCGATCCTTTGCAAATGCCAAAGTTAAAGAGGACGTAGTCTAGAAGATAGTAACGCAACTATTCTATAACATTGTAAAGTTTCCTGCCTCATAGAACTTAAAGCCGTTTTAGTGGGCAGTTTGTAGTTTTATCAAGGAAATTTTAAACTATAATCACGATCTATATGGAGGCACTTTAAAAAAATAAAACACTTTTTAATGCTGATATTAGCTAATATTTTATATAAAAACTAACTTTTGTCATCAACCTCTTGGAAATATTAACTTGTTTCTATTGAAATGTCCGTGAATCTTACCTGTAGAAGGAATTTAACACCATTTTTATTTATAACTATATTTATATTTATATCTAGAATAAAGTGTTTTCTATTAGTATCGTTTATTCGAACATTTATCATCATTTATTTGTGTATCTAAAAAATAATGCATTGACTTTTAGCGAGGTTGGATCAACTCTCGTAATCAAGTGATAAACATGCCGGTTAATTATCCACAATGATTGATCACAAGGTCACGAGGTCAACTCTCTAGAGAAGGGAAAAAGATTGTTCAGCCCGCTAATACAGTTAGGTAATTATGTCTTTGGTATACAACTCAAACATGACGATGTATGATCTCCATTTAACTTGGTGTTCGCCTTGCATTGTGTGCAGTTCTGTTCATTTATATTTTTTCTTGATAAAATTTAAAGATATAGTCTTTAGACCTTTCAGGCCAACGATTAAAATTATGGGTTCTTTTCTTACTTTATCACTTATTAACGGTGGTTGATCCACACTCGAAAAGTCGTAAATTTATTTGTCTACACACAAATGATTCAAAATGTTTCAAATAAGAACAAACCATCATAATCTAATAAATTAAAAACAAAATTGGCAATTTTTGTTTGTTTAGACATATTGTGTTGGTTTTACGAATCATTAAATATTTAAATTTATAAAAACGTTTTTAGGGGATTACTTTAACCTAACAAAGTTCTACAGTAGCACATTTTGTGGAGCTTTAAAATCTTCATTACATGATATACCAATGTCTTCTACAATAAAATTAGGAGAATGATTTTGAAACCAAAAGAATGTATAACTTTAATTTATAAAATTAGAAAATAATCGCTATAACAGGACTAGTAGACGGAATTTTAGTTAAAATTGACACTACGAGTTGAATATTTTTGTTCTGTATCTTAAAATAATGAAACAACCATTTCAAAATGGCTTCTTATCCGCAGTTGTATGATAGTTCTTTCTTAACTATAGGTTTTTAATGGGTCTGTAATATCTTTTATTAATATTACTATCGTTGCCAGTTTAAGAGCAGATATAATCCAAAATTAAAAATCAATTCACGCATTATCACATCAGTGAATCACATTTTCCATGTACCAACAGAACAAAATATAAACAATCCTCGCTCTGTTTACAAATAAAACAAAACACGTTTTGTAATATGTATTACTTGATGAATACGTCTATAGGCTACAACTTTACAGAATGTACTATGAGTATACGTCAATAGCCTCTGGAGAATAATTACGACATTTAACAATAACATGTCTGTCAACATAATAAATGTAACTATACGTGTAGGCTTACCAACTGTCAAATTACACGAATATTGAATCAGTCATCAAACAATAGTTCAGACAAGTTTCACTATGTATTATAAATTAGTAGATTAATTACTCTACCTAGATATGTTTATAATTTGAAGCTATGTTTCAATATCGTTGCATAACTGAGACAAATCAATTTTGTTTATGTGAATTTATTACTTTGCATTGATGCAAATAAATAGTATCCGTTCGCCCATCAATAGCAGTAAACAAATTGTCTTTTGTTAGGATTGGAAACTAACACATCTCATAAGAAATTACGGACTGTTTATTAACTTTTCTTTTAAAAATAAAATTCTAATAAATTTACTTTATAATGCATCTTGTACTCAGATGGTGAAATCAAAATGTTTAAAATTTCTAACTTATATTATAGATAGGTACATTTTTTTTTTTTAAGATTTTGATTGGCACCCAGTTTTAAAAGTATTAAAAGTCGCTGGTTAACGAACTTAATGGAAATTTTAAGATGGAATTCTGTTACCAAGTTTGGGTAAAATGTGAACTTTTTAAGGAATATTTATAATTTGTGATTTCAAAAATTTTACATCACATCTAGGTTGAGTTGTACGTCGCTTTTATGTTGTAAACAAAGAATGTCAGAAATAAAAATATTTTTTAATTCTCGTTGTTTTTAGTGGGAGCTAATATCCAATTTTTTGTGGTTTTTCATGTTGGAGACAGAACTTTCAGTTATTTTAGAAATATAAAATGGTCCGAGTCCCATGTCATTTTGTATCAGCCTCAATATAGTAACAACAACTTTATTAAATTATTAAGTTTATCAACAATGGGAACTAACTTTGTACAGGACTTACTTGATGTTTAAAGGTGAAAAAGCTCTCGGTCAAAATCACCTTATAATAATAGAAAAGGTGAAAGAGAGGTATTTAACCCAAGACAACGCTCGGATCCTTCAGGACTGCAAAGCCTGTACTCATTTAATTGAGCCCTTGAATATAGACTTAATAATAATTTATATAAAATAAAGTTCTTGGTTGTGGAGCTTTAAGTTATTAATTACTAATTAACTCGTCATTAATAGTAGTCCAGAGTAAAGATAGTTAAAAATAATAATCTTTGTAATGAATATGTGTATTTGGAGGAGTTTATTTGAGAAATAATCAATATTATAAAACCTTCTTTTGTGGATCTTGTTAGATAACCTAACCTGAAATTGATTTCATAGTTATGTAAAGGTGCGTCGCTGAACTCGGCACCAACATGAGTAGAGTCCATTTTTGCCTAACCCAGACTGTCCCTAACATGAAACAGCTGACTTGGTAGCTAGATTGAGCAGACCACGATAGTCAAACTGAAGAGAAGTGGTTTGTACACGCAGTGAGAGGTGGTGTTAGCGCCTGTCTCGTATTAATTTTGAAATCATTACAGTTATTCAAATGAATAAGGTCTTATTAAATGTTTTAAATTGTTTCTTACGTTAACGAAAGTTGAATTATTTAAAGTTACAAGAAAGATATAATAGATTTATAGGTTCTTTTAAGCAGAATGGTTTTGAATTTTTTGAAAATGATATCAAAATTTGAGTACAATAGAAACCTTTTCTCAGAGTTTACAAAAAGTAAATAAACAGTGAAAAACATTCAAATAACGAATAAAAACCAATCAAAACTATTCGTTTTTCGAAATGTCAATACGGTAGCTGCCAGTTGAAAAATTAAAATGAAACATATTTGAAAAATATACATAAACATACAGACTTTGGAAAAATAAATTAAATAGGGCATAAACAACTAATAATACTTTGCTTGTGTGACAAACGTATTCTCAGGGTAAATGGTACTTGATTTTAAAGACGAGATTTTAGTGATAACAGTCAAGGTTCAGTTTTATATTTTACTAATTAATACTGATCAATAATTTTCTACGAAGGTAGAACGGATTTTAAGAAATTACGTCTTTTATAACAGCCCCAAGGTCTGTTTTTTGTTTTGTTACCGACGGTCACACATTTTCCCCAAAACCATTTTATGAACTCAAATCATCTAAAAATTTCCACGAAAACGTTGATACTGTTTTTTGGACTACTGAATCACATACTTCTCTTTATACGATATACGATGAATATTTATTATTCATATTTATTATTTCTCAAATAAACTCCTCCAAATAAACATATTCATTACAAAGATTATTATTGTTAACTAGCTACACTCTGGACTACTATATTTGATGACGAGTTAGTTAATAATTAATAAATTCAAGCTCCACAACCAAGAAAACTTTATTTTATATAAATTATTATTAAGTCTATATTCAAGGGCTCAATTAAATGAGTACGGGCTTTGCAGTCCTGAAGGATCCGAGCAGAATATATTTTTTTGACGTTGTTTTGGGTTAGATACCTCTTTCATACTTTATACGATATAAAAAAATTATTATTCTTTTTTTAATTATTTCCAAATTGTACATATATAACACAAACCGTACATAGGTTGCTTTTGTATTAAAAATAAGCTTCAATCTACAAAACCGTGTTTTTAATTAGTATTCTTAAAAGTATGGGAAGTATTAAATTAAAATTATATATTACTCCTATGATTTCCTAAATAAGGAAGGAGAACAATAATTTTTAGACACACTGTACATTTAACTGACAATAACTAAACTTAAGCTAAAAACGTGAATAATTTGAACACATAAGCAATCAGTAATCCTACTATCAGAATCTGACATTTCACCACCCAGTACTTATTCCAATTCTGTTCCACTCCCATGCGCACGGGTCCATCCCCCTACAATCATTGTGTTCAACGACCCGAACAGAAGGCATTATTTTTCCGGGACTGTGAACAAACAATTTGGCTGTTATAATCAGCTGATTGAGCTGTGTAAAGATTGACAAAATACCAGCTTCGCAGCAAATATATAGGGTTGCAAATTTGAATTTCCTTTTTGATCTTGCAAGACATTCGAACACGTGATTTTAAATAGACCGCCCGTCTGTAATTTTCACAGCTGTCATATATGAGCAGGAAATTTAGCAATTAAAAATTTGGTAAACGTGTATATTTCACTTAGAGGTGGTGACTTATTTTTCTGTAAACTGAAGACCTCGCTTTTTGAAGAAATTTTAATATATTCAACAAATGGTTTTTTAAAACCCACTATGGCTTATTTTTTAGTGGTGACGTGATAAAATATTCATAAATAATACCACAACTACTGTACACTCAAACAAAACACCTCGTTTGGAGATGTAATCAATTTAAGTACTTTATGGGTAGCTCGATCCTTACATTGTGATTGTGATTTACAATTGAGGCTTATTCCGGAAGAAGGGCACATAGGGCCCTATGTTTCCCGGAAACCGTTTAAAACTATCAGCCATGTTATACTGTAGGTGCTCTGAAAATTTTATATTGATATCTTAACAGTTGCCAGCTTGACAAATTATTTTTGTAAGTGTTTGTACACCTGTTTTAACGTACAGCTGACGTTCAGACTGTAGTAGTGGGTGCTGTTACTCGATTACTTTTTTGTTTGTTTCAGTTTCTATTATTAACCTAACCTATAAATGTGTTTTTAATTTAAAATGGATAATGAAAGTGAACCTGTTTATAATAAAGTTTACTGTAACAAGAAATCTTAGTGCGACCGTAACTTTGGACTTGTCCGGAACAAAGTAAAAACATGGAGAGAATCGGCTCTGCAAAGCCATGGTTAGAAGCCATAGTCACATGTCGACAGAATCCATCTCCCTATGAATTGACTATGGATAAAAAATATGGTTAAGGACTGGGACACAGCTCTGACCTCTTTCTTTTCTCCCAACCCAACATCAAAACAATCCAAGTACATACACCATTATGAAATATGTCCTGATGAAATATACCGTGTCAGGTGCTCTACTTTGTTCTAATACATACATTCCAACATATATCCCGTTTAATTATCTTTCATAAAGTCACATCAATGAAATAAAAAAACATTGACCCAAAACCTATCCCTTATGCTGGAGTAGGCTAAGCCAAGAAAAGGAGAAAGATGTTCGCTCCTTACTGAAGTTCCTATCACCAGAAGACGGCGACTGGGTTGAATTCATTCTTAATGAACATAAACAAGAGTAAATTCATAACACCCATAACATATGTAATATAGGTTTACTTGTTTTATATAGAATAAAGACATTTTTGTGATGTATTATCAGTATATTATTTCTTTAACCAAGCATTTTCGGAAAAAGGGCACATAACAATTTATACAAATATATATTTATTAAAAAGCAAATAATATTTTATATTTTAATCTAGCTATTTATTAGCCTAACAGATAATTTACATATATAAATAAAACATTTAAAAGGTATTTGCAAGCTTATTTATTGTTATAAAATGTGATAAAATCTTTGAGGCCCTTTTCCTCAATTCATCAATATGGCCTATGTGCCCTTCTTCCGGAATAGGCCTCAATTACTTACGACCTTGCAGTAACTGTTAAAAGTGGCTACATTTTTAAGACGAATATAAAATACAAAGACGTTGTACATACATAGTTCGGCGTAGCTGCAAAGAACTTTATTCATTAATTCCAAAATGATTGGTGCACGTTTTAGCTCTAACTTTGTAACGAACACGCGTACATAAATGAACAAAAACTAATCTTTACTAATGATGTTATTTCGGTAATGTTAGTTGTCAATCAAAAAGTAAAAATGAACCATGAACACAATCTTTGAATGAATATTTAAATATTAATATAAGGCTCTAAAATTACTTCACTTGTACCATAAATACGTCCTCAGAAAAAAATCGTATTTGAGTAAAATCGAGGTTTAAATGACGGGTCATTGTTCATTTAGGGTTTTTTCTAATAATTCTAAAACCGTGAGATTTTTTGTTTGTTGTTTTTTTACCGTTAATTCGGAACTGGCAATTTCGGAGGGTAATTGGAGCTAATGTCATGACAGCTGACAAATATCCAATTGAGGAGCGAGTTCCATTTATAAATTTTTGACAGGAGTAACAAAGTATGGTAGGTTTACCATAAAATAAATTCGTAAAAATGCATGTAATAAAAATTGAAAAGTAGTGCAGTAATAGGTTAGGTTAGGTTGCATTACATCATACTATACTTTTAAATAATTATTACGATACTGTATTTGTTTAATACCTTCTAGTTAAAATTAATGAAGTCAACAACATTTACTCAAGGCCCGGCCTGCCCTCTCCTAACGATGGCAATCGTTCTGGTAAATTCAAAGTTACATAGTCAGATTTCGGATCAGATAGCACTTGATTTAAAACTCTTTTTGGAGAAATGGTGACAATTACATTTGGTAATTTTATTTCTAGATCAAAATTGAGTCGATTGAGGAAATCGTAATTTTCTGTTATTTTCCCCCTTTTTTACATTAAATGTAATCCTTTTTAACATCAAATATAATCTTTTTTGCATTAAATTGGGTAGATAACCAAATTTTGAGTTATCAGAAAAATGAAAAAAAGTCCCGAATTATGGCAAAATATGCCAACATAACAAATATGATTATAATCTGTCCAACAATTTTTTTGTCCCTCATTTCCCCTCAAAACAGATATACGAAAAAAATCCACATCCTTTTTTTAAACCCATCTAATAACTATCTCTATGCTTCGTAAATGTGAGAATGTGAGAGTACAGTTTCAGCAAAACGTTAACACAAATATTACTTTTTGAAATATATTATTTGATTTTACAAATTCATTATATATATATATATATATATATATATATATATATATATATATATATATAGTGTTTTTATATTACGTAGTTGGACTATAGAGAAATTTAATTGATGGGTCAGAAAAATCCATATTGAATTTTTCGTGGAAACATCAGTTTTCTACGAAAAAAGAAGAGTAATTTGGAGAGATGTCTCTCCATCTTTGCAGTACCCTACAAATAGACCGATAAGGGTCATATTTAGTACGTAGACATATTTGACCAAATCATTAGACGTTTTTCCCGTCAAATGTTGCGTCATTTATAATTTTGAGATAATTTTTAATATATGGAACTTCTGAGATCCCAAAAAAAATCGTATTGAGCTCATCCTTCCAATCATTTGCGGGAATTGGCAGTTAAAAAAGGATAACTGATTTATGACCGCCTTTGTAAAAGTTCCATTTTTTCAAAATCGAATCAATCGATTATAGAGCAATGTGAAGATTTAGAAACAAAAGCAACGTAAGAAAGAGCGAGGAAAAGACAGTTACGTTTCGAAAAACCGAAAGAACCCAAACCCCTGTTTACGACATCCGTGGTTTCATTTTCTTTGTTAACCGACAACTCCGGAACCAAAATTTTATGCGAGGTGGTAACTTATTTTTAGAAAAACTTTATCAAAATTTTGAAAAAATCGGAATGTTAGTTATGTTCGTAATACCTTCCCCCTTACTTGTTGTTACTTACCTTTAAGTATCCGCAAGTTTATTTATTTTAAGCTCTACTATAAAAATGCAGACTTGAAAACGACCTGATTCGAAAATATTTAAAATCAACAACAGGAATCAACATCGATTCTCAACTACATTCTTTTGATGGTGAATATATTACCAAGCATGACTAAATCGGGTAAAGTGTCAGTAAACTCAGCCAAAGGTAATTTAAGTTTGTCAGTAAAGTACAGCAAAAGAGAGTCATGAAATGGTGTACACCCACTATTTATTTTATTAAAATATTCTGAATTTACTTAATATTTCATTTTATGTTTGTCGAGATACAGCAGCGACTGCGCAGAACCTATGCGCAATAGCTTAGTTGATGATATGTAATTTACATATTGCCGCCTTGATTTTCTATACAATAATGAAAGTCCGGGTGCAAGAATTGAAAGGGAAAGGGTAGATGGGGGTGAAAGATATTGATTATTCTCACGACATTTTGTTGTCAAAATAAAAATATATGAGAGGGAGAGAAAGAAAGAGACAGCGTATCCTCCAGAGCATATCACGATGAATGACACTTCCGTTAGAGGCTGTGATAAAATGTCATACTTACTATATAAGTTTTCAGTCATATTACTGTGGTTATGTCTTTTTATATACCCAGGATACGTAATATATTGAATGGTAATTCATAAATATAAATCACAAAATCAAAATAGAGATGTAAAATGCCCGGGCGTCCTTAGAGAAGCCGAAAAAATCCTTCATATGTTGAATATTTTAAAGGGGTTTACAAAGTTGTATCTTCCACAAGTTAAATAACATTTTCATGTTCTAATGTTCTAGACAGGTTACAGAGTTGTAATTTTTTGAGGTTATTAATAAAAAGTTACTTAAATAAAGAAAGCATTTTTTTCAGAACTTTATTTTTTAGCTTCTTGTATTTATGAATATTATGGACATAATTTAGTAGGCAGTCTGACAGCTATTTGAACTCAATATTAACCTAATGTCAGATATCCTGAGAACTAAATAAGAACCTTTAAAATTAAAAAAAAAACTCCTTTTATTCCTAACGAGTTTTATGAAATGTTTTTTTTTGCTAATATTAGGGGTTTTATGTTCCGACCGAAACCCAATATGTTTCAAACACACTGAAAGTTATAAAAAACATCTCTTAATATAACAAAAAAAGATTATATATTAGGTGTTACATACCTATGTAACTAAGTATTTTTACTAAACTAAACTCTTTTCAATAACGTTCTAAAAATAAAATTCCGAACCCTGAACTCATTAAGACATTTTGATACCAAACATTTACAAGGCTGGACAGGAGAGAATCGCAGACGAAAATGTACCGCATTGATTTTTTTTTAAAAACACAATTATATTTTTCATGTTTAGTTGGCAGTGTGTATCTAATGAAACAAAGCTGTGCTATTTACTCACCTAAAAAACATCATTACATAGCCTAAAATAAATACAACAGGAAAATATGTTCATCGTTAAAAGTGAATGAAACATTGTGTAGTGACCTTACATTTAGTCGAACTTTGTATTTCTGAAACACCCATTTAATTTATACGGTCAATACATCTCCTATATTGTCATCTTCAAACCCCCACTACAAATTCATACTACGAGAAACGTTAAAATTAGACAACATTTCGGATTTTACAATTTGATTTTCATCATTTTCCTACGTTCAATATCGTAAGCCATTTTAATAAAAATCTAATCACTAAGTGGAAACAAATACCCCCGACCATACTGGAACATTCTAAAACACTCTAACATTCTAACACAGATAACTTTTTTTTTTAATTCATAGCAAACGCGATCATCTTGTTTTCACCTTTATTTTTTGGGCGATTTTGTCCCAAATCTAAATTTCGATGACTCAAGCAATGTTAAACATAAAAATGTTTAGTCGATCGTTTTTGTAATAACGAGTGACAAATGCCAAAGACATCATCTAGAAAATTGTGTAAACTTTCTTTCAAGGGAATCAAAATATTGACAATCGTTGAAAAAGTGATATTTCAATTTTAACACAACCACAATACTTTCCTTGCTAAGTAATTAGGAAGCAAAACTTACTCGATTAAGTGTGGGTGAAGATTTTGTCGTAAACTTGTGTTTAATGAGATTTGTTGTTAAATGTATTTACACTACAACTCCCTGCAATAGATTTCATCGCAGTAAACTCACAAAGGGAATAAGGAATGCAAGCTTTGTGTTGCTTAAAAAATGTGACCAGATCAAACACAAATCCCACTTCCAAACTACCATCTTGATGTGTATTACTACAATATACATAAAGGTGGTGCAGTAATTGAAATTATTTATGTTAAATATTCATTTTGATAAAATATTAGCGTCTCTACTATATGTAGAAGGTTTGGTCATCGATAAAATAGTTTTAGGTCATTTTATACCATCTCACATATAACTTACGTATTATAGAGAACCATTTTATGTTGAGTATCATGTAAATATACGTTTTATTATTCATTGAGTCTTAATACGTTTAATACATCATGGTGCTTACTCAGCTCACAAGCAGATTCGCTAAACATATTGCTCAATAGTTAGTTTCTTGTGCCATGTAGCAATTGCTAAAATGTATTGGCAGATCAAGAGGTCTTACCAATACTATAAGTACTATATACTATTGGGTATATATACTATAGGGTAGTATATATATATATATAGGGTAGGTATATATACTATAGGGTAGGTCTGTTTTAAATAGTTGATGTGAAGGCTATCTGAACTTCATAATTGAGTAGTTTCTTCAAAACATACTTTTCACCTAAAGAGAAATATAAAGAATCATTTTTAAACACTAAAAATAAAATAATAGAAATAAGATTTTTTGTATTTTTAGGTGAAATTTGCTCATAAGTTCTGACATCTTTTAAACATATTTGGAAATAATTATCTAAATTTTTATAATTTGTACTTTAACAATATTTTTTGAAAGCGGATTATTAGTTTAAACAAATTTCGTAAACTGTTTGGGGGGGAGGATTTCTTAATTTTTGTTACTAAAAACGACCAGAAAATTTTTAGAACGTGTTTTGAGTATTTCCGCGTTATATAAGTTTTACAAAATCCTAAAATAGTTAATTTTGTACAGATTAATGATCAAAGCCGGTAAATGGGGATACATAAAAACAGTAAATCCAGTTTATATCGTGGATTTTCTAAAAGATACATTTGCACTATAACCCTCCCCCCCTCATTCCATCAGTACATAGACACACAATCAATTAACAATAAGAGCAATCACAGAGGCACATCTAGCGCTTTCTCTAGATTGCTTTCTGTGATAAATTGCTCGCTAGTAGTTGACTAAAGTCCATGACTGACAAATTAATAGGGGTGGGTTGGATAACATTATCAAGAGTGACAAATAAGGGCTGAATTAAACACGGTTCTACGTAATTAGAATGTATTTGTAGTACTTAGACATGGATGAATTAAAATAAACTGTGCAAAATAATATACCAACACTCTATTCTTGTTTTGAGAGAAATGTTCTTGTTTTTATCATAACCGATTTTTTGTCGATGTATTTTTTACGTCTTAGAAAATATAATTTTTTTAAATATATTTATACATTTCAATTTACATTTAGGTTGCTATGCTTGTGCCATAAATTCTTCCCATGCGTAATTTAAATGGAGTTTTAACTGACAGAGGTTAAGATTTATTTTAGTATCTTATTAATTATTCCAGAACGCTAACTTGCTTACACTTGCAATTATACAACTGGTTTGTATTATTAATTTGTATATTTTACCAAAAGTCCAAAAAATTGAAAAACCAAATTTGAGAAATTAAATATGTTTTATAACAGCGCCATTGGCGATGTGTTCTACTGATAACTCACTAAAGAACATTGTTGGGGAGATGGTGCCAATAGGTTTTGTTGGTTCTTAGATGGGGTTTTGTAAAGTATGAACAAATATTATATCCACGACATTGAGAAAATTAGTATTTTAAGTTTTGGTCCTTTGAAGAAAAAAAGGAAAGAAAGTTCTCGAGATATGACTAAAATATTCACAAATCTGATTAATAACCGTCCATACGTTTGGGTTTAGAGAAGAAGACAGACAGATATCATTATATTGTGTCTACATTTGTGAAATTTTAATAACATTCGCGAGTCAATCAATTTATTACACTTTTATGTAACCGAGTCTAACACACTAAATTTGAACAAAATCGGAACTCAATAGACGTGATAAATTTGAGCGAATTTGAATAAAATTCAAGTTACTAGCGGGATTATTACTATGTTCAATAGTTTTTTCACTTGAAATGAGAAAGATTTGTACAAACTTCGATCAACGAATAGAAGAAAAAACAATTTTTCACACTGTTCACTTTGTTTGTTTTAGACGATGTTTCAATGATTAAGTCGTTAGTCGTCAGTTATTACATGAACACAAATCTTCTTCTACCAAAGAAGGCACATTTACTGAGAAGTCGTCTTTAACAAATAAAGTGTTTACTGTCGAAAATTGTGTTTCATTTCTTTTTAATTTCAAATGTTTAAATTATCTGATGACATTTTTACTTTTTTACCGATAATTCTCTTACTTTGTATATTATAAGCACGCAATAAGCTATCGTGCAACATTAAAGGACTTACAAGTGAGACGTCACTTTACAAAACCATTTAAAAGGCCACCATTCTAAAGAATTTCCATCTGATATTTTGGCGATAGTACAAAAGTATTATACCAAATTTAGAGAATATCGGATAAAAATTGAGACTCCTAGAACTGTAATATGCACACAAATTCATGAACAATACCCCCCCCCCCCACACACACCCAAAGACATATGTATAAATTGTGTGGGAGTGAAATTATCGGGGTTGCAACACTTGCACGGTTATAAATTGTTAAGTTATAAATTATTATAATAATTTTCATTATAGATTATTATAACTATATTTCAGCTAGAACTTATATTTATTTTGAGTACTATTTACAACCATTTTCTAAATTTGTCTCCATATTGTTATTACTTTACGCTTTTAAAAGTACTTCCTTCTCCAAAAAATATGTAGGTATATATTCTGTATACTCTGTAGGTATTTTTGAAGATGGGTGTACCCCGAAACGCATTAACTAATTATAATATAGAGACAAGGTTAGGAATCAATTTAATTATTTTCCTCGTTATATTTATGTTATATAGTTTCTAAAATGCGTCGACAGCTGTAATTTCCCAGAAGAGTAACATGTACGTGCAAGTGTCACTTAATTCCATCTCCGGGAAACAGTCACTCCATGAAAGTGTCGCAACTGTGAAATTATATTATCATCAACTTTTATAGATAATTCATTCTCTAGTTAGCCAAATTTTGTATCGACAATGATTATGTAGAATTATTGTTAAATCGTACAACAAATTATTTAACTAAAAATATTGGTCGATATTTTAAATAACGACTTTTAAAAGAGGTAAAGCAGGTTCTATAATTATGGGCTGTTTGACCACTTCACGATTTAAAATATTAGAAGTTGAAGTGGCGATGTTCAAAATAAAATTACTCATTAGAAAAAAATGTACAGGTCCATGTAATGTTTGTTAAATATAAGTTTAGTGTTTGGTGGAGTACCAGATACGGAAACTCGGGTTTCAAAAGGAAGTTCCCAAGTAAGACCACACATATGTTCAAGGTAAGTCACACTTTAATAACCCCAAGTACAGATAATCTCCTCTAAACCTCAGCAACTAAAGATATAATTAATGATCAAAGTTTTCCCCAAGTTTTCCCTCTCTCTTCCTCTCGGTTCTGTATTCAGTTAACAGTAAGAGCAGCAATTGGAAAAGTAACGTCGATTATAACCTTCATCGTCTCGTTTGCTAAGCTCACATATTTAATTAAAAAAGAAGCTCAATAGAAACCAGATTTGCAATATTCGTATGGACTTCATGAATTGCTTAACAATATAAGCTGGTATTAAACATTTTTGCTCAATTTGTTAAATTTAGATTAGTGTAGAAATGATCATTTATCTGTTTTTCCGGTTTTCTAAAATATGGTATATAAGACTAAAACAACTGTGGGTAGGAAATATATTTATAAATTAAAAACACGGAACTTGTTTCTCCTAATTTGCGTCTCCAAAGCGCTTTTTATGGTTTACAAAATACAAATCTAACTCTGTTGTTGAATCTCTGTAATTACACTCAAAGCAGAGCAAGCTACGTTTAACTTGAACCAATAAAATAATGTGACCTCACGTATAACGCCAACACCATAGAACATAAAATAAATGTTCATTGATCCTAGAAATAGTTAAATTTTGACAACTATTTTGGCTCTGTCTGTGTCTTTGTCTATCTGTCCGTGCGTGTGAATATGCATGTGCGTATGCGGTTAGTAAACACTCTAGAGGTTGAAATTTATGATGTAAGCTCGGTTCTACAAACCATGTTTCGTAAACCAGAAAAAATATCGGTTGGTTAATTTCAAAATTTTAACTGATTTTCAAATTAAAAGTTGTTTTTCAATAATTATGTTTACCCTATAAGTTCTTCAAAGTCCCATTATCGCTCATTTTAACCAGCATTAAACATAATGTTTCAATAATGAAATTTAGTAATAATATTGAAGTGTTTTTACAATATATTGGTTACACTGATGACCGACGGTACTTGATAGAATTCCATTTTAACAAATAAAGCACAATTTTTCTTTTGTAAAATTCTATAATTTATTTGGTCTAGCCGACCATGGTTTCGCCAGTTACGGCGTTGACGAGGCTCTTACAAGTCATTTTTGTCATTTTCTCCTTTACTTCAACCTCTATACTTGTGTGAATGACCTGTGGGGTTTTTCCCCGGGGCCTTTGTGCTTTGTTTGTGAACGGGAATTTCCTGCCGTTCTCAACCTTTTATAATAGTTATGGTGTGTATTGTATTTAGTCTTGTAAGAGCCTCGTCAATGCCTAAACTGGCGAAACCATGGTCGGCTAGACCAAATAAATTATAGAATTTTACAAAAGAAAAATTCTGTTTTATTTGTTTTTACAATACAAAAATAAAATTGGCATTTACATAAAAACTTTTAACAACAGAACCTCAAAATTAAAACTGTTATAAATGGTTATCGTAGCGGGAAAGAAAATGAATGGAATTTAATAGATTTGTTTTTGTTATTTAATAAATAATTATGATGTAAAAAATTGGTCAAAAAATCTGAAAATAGCGACAGTTTGAAACAAATTTTCAGTTTCTCCTTTTGTCTAGACCATACATGAGCAAAAATAGATCATACTGTATAATTTGCTGATGACCTCATATTAATAGCCATGCAATAAAAATAGTCATACAATTGGTATTCTACAATATAATCCATTTGAGTTTTACTTTATTTTCTTAGAAGAGGAGACGCTTTACTAAGCTCGTAAGGGCGAAACTTCTTTGCTCAGCAATATGCCTGAGTTATTTTATTTCAGTAGCGACCGTTTGGTATATCTAATATAATGTAAGCCCTGCAATTTTTTTGAGAGAGAAAGAAGAATAACAAAATAACCTATAATATCATTATTTCGTATAAAGACGCAAGTGTCAGGAAATTATATATATATATATATATATATATATATATATATATATATATATATATATATATATATATATATATATATATATTAAAATTACAAAGAGTATTAATTCTGTCCTTGATGTTTAAAGGTGAAAAATCTGTTGGTCATCATTGTCTTATCTTAAAAGAAAGGAAGAAAAGAACTTAGTATAAAAACCCCTAGCTCTCGAATACTATTATAGCATCAGGGTTAAAAGTGAACAACAATTTATCAACAAAAACCTAATAGAAAAGATGAAAGAGAAGCATGTAACCAAAAAATTACATACATAAAGGTATAGATCCTACCATGATAGCACGGGATCGTTAGTCACTATAAATGAGCTCTTGGGGGTAAAAAGATTTATAAAGAGCTAGAACAAGTTTTATAATGTACAGGCACAATAAGAAAATCAAGTTCAAACAATAATGGGATAATGAAAGATGTTTGGGTTTGGGAGGGGAAAAAAACATTTTAGCGAGTAGGCTAAACTACGGGGTTTTTACTTCCCGTTAACTTTAGTTTTATTTTGTTCGAATTTAATTCGGTTTTATAAATCTTTAAACAAGTACTTTGGCAGAAAAATCTTTTTTAAATTTAAAAATGGCGACCAATTTAAAAAAAAATTTTTAAATCGATTGCAACATTTTAGTTGTTGGATCAACAACGTTCCAAGTTTTTTCGTTTATGTAGCTTCAATTTATACAGATAATGTAACATTTGAAACAAAAAAGAGAGTTGTAAAAGAAGGGGGTTTAAAAATATAATTTAAAAATATTGTTTAAAAAACAACATTTTAAACAGCTCTAGAAGGAGGAATTAAAGTCTTACCATTCGTTTAATGGTTGAAAAAATAGTCCAAAAATTTCTTAAAACAGTTTTTGTTGTTGTTTCTTTTTACGTATCCTTTACGTACTAAGGAACATTATTGATGCTACTTGGTTCATAAGAAACAACGACCACTACAGGGAGAATGGAGCTTGTGACTGACAAAGTCCACCGTTTTTAAAGAAACCAAGAGGAGAGACTACTTCGCACTGAAAATGTTGGAGTCATCTTCAACTACTAGACAACGCCGACATGTTGTGAAGACTGAAAAAAAAGAAAATCTTTCGAACTATTTCAAGTGTCTTATATAGTAATGCAAGAACAGTTCTGTGTAGTGTACATAGTTTTCATATTAACTAATAGTTGTTTTGATAAACTCATAGATTTTGAAATAGTAGAAGATTAGGTTATGTTAGGTCAACCCAATGTTGCTCATTAGTCTTCACTAGACTGAATTGTTGAAGTACAACAGATTAGGATTTGTTTCTAAATCAATAATTATGAACACAACATTATAATATTCAAGTCTCTAATTATTAAATCGTAATCAATTAAAGTGACTCAATTGGAAGAGACACATTCCATCTTGCAGTTTAGACTTGATAAAAGAGGGAAGAAATCGGTGCTGGAGTTCGGTTTTTCCTTGTTACACTACTATCCTGTCTTTAATACTCTCAAAAGTAAAATTTTAACAGAAACGTAGAAGAAATTCATTTGTAAAATTGTTTTCATATTCATATTACAGTTATCAACCTTATTTTGTCAACATGGCGGGAGTATTCTGTTCTCGTTTTAATCTGCATGACATTGAGTCTATGATGAATGACATTTCTTCTCAACACATCTGCTATCTGCCGCTGTCATCTCTATATCTGACAGATTGCAACGCATTTCATACACATATTCGTATCTCCTTTAAGAGTTATAGAAAACTTTATTTTTAATATACTTTTCCTGTGGAGTTATTGCTTTACGAAATTGTCGGAATAGGTGATATAGAAATAGCAATGCAAGATTTTCTGAAGGGAATATTCTTTAACGATTTCAAGTTCTAATTTTGCTGTTTTTAAATTTCAGTTTTGGTTTAAGATTTACAATTTATAAAACTAGTGATAAATGTATGTTTAACATCCTCAAATACAGTTTGATAATTTATTGATAGTAACGAATGCGATACATAATCTAAAACATAGGTTATAACAAAGAAGGAAGAAAATCTAATTAGTATAATGTGAGAACGTTAGATACATTAAGAAACATATTTGGAACAATACAAATTTGTGAATTTGGAGAATAAGAACGAGTACAGTAATTAAAAAAAAAAATACACTGGTGTTGATAATAGCTGAAGATTGACGCTCCTCGTACAAGAGTAAGTACTTAAAAACACCCAGAAGAAAGAAGGGTAAACACGTGTTGGGATCTGTGATGTAGAAGATAGGGCTGTACTTGATAAGGTTAGGTTAGGTTAGTATATTTTTTCTTTAGTAGTAACACATAAATAAAAGTGTGATCAAACGTTTTCTAACACTATTACACAAACAAAACAAATAGTAACAAAACAAGGGGTTGTATGAAATAAAACTAAAACAAAAACAAAACGTACCCTCCAAGGAGACAATGAAAACATATTTTTTGCTATCTCCCCAAAACTGTTGGTTCGAGAGTTATCTGTCAACAAGAGATAGTTAAACATAAAGAGTGTTATAAAAGTTTTTATAGTTCAACATCAAGCTAAGCAAATTCAAATTAAACTTTGGTGAAATATGAAGATTCATGGCTCATACAGTGTAGATGATGTAGGATCTCCTCCCCCACTTGGCAGAATCTGCAGACTACAACATTTTCTTTTCTGATCCTTTTAAAGTATTTCCTGAGTCGACAATGCCCCTATATAAACACTTTTATGCTTCTTTAGCTCCAATGTTTTGCTCCGACTTCCTCAGCGGACTTACTCTGAGCTAGTGATAGCGAGTACCATCTTACTCCTGCTCCACTCAGACTTCCATCATCTATACCGCCAAATTGTCCTAATGGCGGGATGAGGATGTTACTTGACGTCTTTCTGTGAGTCCTACTATTAGGAGTATGATTCCTCTTGACTGGTTGGTTTGACCATTCTCAACTAATTCTAGTTGTCAGGAAGCGGAGAACTGCTCATGCTGACGGTCATCACGGAGGGCATGCTCAATTTGATTAGCAAGTCGAGTTGCAGCTAAGGAAAGGATGGTACATCTGTCCGGACCTCCACTTGGAGTAAATATTAATTACTGAAAGAGGTCACCAAGTATCCCTCAAGCTTCGTATACTACACCTTTTGCCCGGTGCCATTTGCCCAATCAGCACAGGTCACTTTACACTTTAGCATTGAGCTGAAAAGAGAAGAAAAAGGAGGGGATGAAGACATAGTAGAACGAGATTTAAGTTGTAAAAGGCCTAACAAAATAAATCAAGAAATATACACCTGCGCGAGAGGTACGTTTTGCAGGTCGCATTAAAGACCTTGGTTTGGCTATGAGGAGGCTGTTGCAATGGATGACCACTGAGCGGTGGTTTCACTAACTCCTACGCCATTTAATCTATTACAGTATATATACTACGATATATAATTTGACTTTGACAAATACGCCCATTCGGAACTATGGACGGTTAGATTCTTACCGTATTAAATCTGATCGGAATGGTTTAATTAGAAAACACCAAATCATTATGTCACCGTCCTGCCTACCCTACTTTTCACCTTACAACAGCACGTGCTAATTTAATTGATTTTAGTTGTGTTCACACTGGAAAGTGGTTTTATCTGTGGCGAGGTAGGGGAGAGATTACAGTAATCGGATTGCGCCAGAGTGCTCCAATGTTGACTTAAATGAAATGCATTACTTGTTTGTTACAGAAACACTAGACATTCTATTCGTTCTTGACGAATGACAGAAAAGTGTTCAATCAATTTTATTATTGTAGGTATTCTTATTATTTTTGTTACAAATACTTCCGTGATTAAAATGAAAATAATCAATAACAAACTTGATTACTGACTTGGTAGGACACGAATTCTGCTCAAGTTCTTCCGAATCCGACAAGTTTATTTACCTCCATTTTGGAATTAATAATTACATACTGACAACTTAACTAAAAATAGGTAATTTAGATTAATGTTGAAAATATAACATGAGCTACAAATAAGACGGCTACGCCTTACAAGAACAAAATGCTACAATAATTTGTTTTTAAATACACTACTATGCTTTCTGAGAACAGTTACTTAAAACAAATAAAAGAGGGTTTTTTTATTTTTTATAGGGACAAATAATCGACGTTGTATTTTTTGTGAATATGTCCGTTTTAAGGTCCTCTGAGCTGAAAACAGTAATGTGCTCTATAGCCAAAACTCGATTTTAGTCAATTTTGTATTTATGGCCATATTTCAAATATTGACCCTTTAAATATTGGCCATGTTTTTTTTTACTTGGGGAAGCTACACAAAATTAGGAATTTCTGAAAATTTACTCTAACGATTTTAATCAAATTTTGGTTAACCATAGCGTCTATGGATCTAAACAAAACGTAATTTTATTTCTACATTTATCAGAAAAAAATCGGCCATAACCCTGTTATGAAATACATAAATTGGCTTTAACGTTTTTCTTCAAAATTCAGTGAAATGTGAAGATTAATAACCCAAACCTATGTTAAAAATAGCAAGTAAAAAATATTGCACTTCAGGAACGACTCTCAACAGACGAAAATGAATCGTGACCGCTACAATAAAACCTGAGGAGCAAGTCTAACATATTAATTCAAAGACTGGGTCCATCGTTCATTTTGACTTTTTGATTGACAACTACCAACAGCTTTGATGATGATTATTTTTCATTCGATTTCATTTGTTGTTTAGGGATGGCTAAATGGGAAAGTTAGTGCAATTTTTTTACACCCGTTTATTTTCAAATCATATTCAACAAACGAAAAATCAACTAAACTTATGGTATTTAAATTGTTGTTTTTTGGTAACAACTCTCCTACATTTTACTGAAGAAAACGTATTATATAAACATTAATAGACGTGATTTGAAAGTTATTCATTGCATGTCATTTTAGGACCTCAAGAGTTATTCTAAAAAAAAACAAACAATTTTTGTAATTTTCAAATTATTTGCCAACACATATTTACAGTTAGCAGCTTGCTTATACTTATAATCGAGTCTACATTTATGATTTGACCAAAATTGTCACTTCTACAGCATTTACTTACGTTCTCGAGGACTAGTAACTAGAGTTCTTGTTTACAAAAGATTAGGAGTTGATTTTCCATGTGTGTTTTACAAATGACGATGTTGACCCAGGATTGTAGGATTGCTACTACTAGCAGCTATTCCAATCACGTATGCTAGAATTAGGGCGACAGGAACTCGATATGCTGACCCTACTAGACTAGATGAAAAACTGACTACCAACTCAGAACGGAGTGTTTTGCAAATGATTTTTAAATAGTTAAAAAATATTTAAAAGAGAAAATTCAAGCATTAAAAAAGTATGGAAAGGTTTCTACCTGGTTTCTACAGGCAGTTTCTACCTGTCAGAGTGTCTGTGGCTGTCGCTACTGATTCTCACTCAGACACTCGGACCTGGAAGGAATGTGATTTTATTTTATTTGACCCGTTCTGATTCATTTACCTAGCCCATTTAACCAATGTCCATATATTCCTGTTTAACAGTCTAAACACTTTAAACTGGGCTTATCCCACTCACAAATTTCCAAAATTTACACTTTTCTTGTAATATTATATAGACCCAAGAGCAATATAATAAGGGTATGCATTTTTATATCTCCTGAGATATTCTTTTAACTTTATTGATATTATTATTTTCTGTAGCTAATAGTTCACCAATCGTTAGGGTTTACGTATAGTCGCTAGATATAGAGGTAATATTTTTAATCTAGAAAGCAGAATTTGGTAGTGGTGTATACTTGTACTGTGTTATACCTAATAGATCACCGAGGCCAGACGCCAAGCTACTGCAACCTTAAAGTATTTCCTTCTAAAATGAGTTAATTTGACCTTGGGTATTGGATCGATTATTAAATTTTTAAACAAAGCATGATATGTGTACACAATATACCCATCAAAAATTGTTTGAAACCACTCTAACCAAAATAAAATACATTATGCACCCTAAGACAGAGTATATGTGTATTTGTGGGGTTCCAAATGTGAAACAAAATATGACACCTAGCTATTTGAACTTAGTTTTTAAAAAAAATACTTACATTTATCTGGTATTTTATTCATAAACCGTAAATACAGTTCCATTCATTGTCTTTTTAATTTTATTAAAAAATGTAATTTGTATCCAATGTTTTGATTTTAGAGACTTTTTATAGGGAATTAAAATTGTTGTTTACAACGTACAAACAACAAAACTTACAAATTTCAAATATTAAAAAAGTAAACCATCAAAAATCAAATTTGTAGTTTGTGTTTTGGAGACTTTTTAAAAATAATATAAACTGTTGTTCACAACCTTTTACATACTAAACAGCCAACAAAACTAGAAACATAAATCCAAATTTTTAAACTTTAAAAAGTGACATAATAAAATATTAAAAATTAGTTATTTTTACCAAAGTTTGCGTTTCAGAAACTTTTTATAAAAAAAAAAAAATTACAAAACAAAATCAAATATTTGCAACTTATATAATAATACAAGTATATTAATAATTGTAATAATAATAATAATAATAATAATAATAATAATAATACAAGTATAAAAATGTAAAATTGTTGCCTAACTAAGCTTTTGAAGTTAATTGTACAAGTTGTACCGCTGAAAACGTGAAAAATATGAAATTGTTAAAAAAATATATTATTTTAGTTTTCAAAAAATAAGAAAATTGAAACAACCCAACCTTTTGGAGAATATGTGTAAGGGAACTTTTAATTTCACACAACAATACACACAGCAGTGTGATATTAATGTAGGTAACTTTTCATTGTTTATACAACTATTTCTAACCTAATATTGCGGCACAAACCTACTGTTATAATATTTATTTCAGTGAATAGTTTCAAGTTAAAGTTAGAGAAAAACGATTAAGCAAAAATGTTTTTAGAAATATTTGCTTTGGTGGCGAACGTAACGAAAACATTTAGTAATAACAAACATCCCTAAATAGGATAAAATGTAACCTAAAGGGGCCAAATAAAAGAAAAATCTATTTCATCCTGGTCTGATTGTCTATGTGATAATCAGTAGCGACCGCCACAGACACTCAGACGTATTAAAAATGCGTTAATAAAATATTTATATTTCATAATATGCTGGATTTATATAAACACTTGTATCAGATATATATTTTGTAAATGAACAATTTATTCCTTTGACTGGAAACAATGTAAACTCTAAAATTACCCCGGGCTACACTGCTGAAGTGGGTGCTTAAAATGTTAACGCACAGCAGTTTCTACTCTTCAAGTTCACATATAACCATTATTCAACATTATTTAATACTGAGAAGAGGGGTTGAAATTCTTTTTTCAATTAAGAGATACTTGTCAAAACTTAGATAATAATACTGGGTTAATCTTTTCTTTCAAAAGTTGGAAATGTTACGTAAATCACGTTTCCTTGTATCCAGACAACTTCAGGTCTTGTACAGTCGTTGCTTTAAACAACTAAGGTCTTGTACAGTCACTACTATTTTAACGTTACACACAGTATCAAAAAACTAAAACGTATTTTTGTAAGAAAGCTGGATGGTATGTGAACGTATATAATAATTTTCAATTACATAATTAGAAAAGTACGAAATTAGAATAAACTAAATTTCTATATTGCGTCGAAGGTTCCTGACGTTTTGAGTTCATTAGACACTTAAAGACAATTCTCAAGTTGTCATACAACTTACCTGTATACAGTACAACAAGTTACGTATTCATTAATACATTACAATATATGTTCCAAGATAACTCCCTGACAAAAGAAAAGAAAGTGACAGGCGCTATTTCCATTCGCAGTGAACACGTAACACATCTTCAGGTAGATAGCTGCACTCCTCCATAGTACTTTCTTTAAGATAGTTGACTTCACGAAATTTATCCTCGTAAACCATGCACTTTTAAATGTTCCCAGAGATAAATATCCATGGGTGTGAGGTCTGGTGGTTTTGATGACCACTCTACTGGGCCTCGCCGACCGATCTAAGATCAGGAATCAGCTGGTCTAACCATTTCCTCACCTCTGTCCCGTAGTGAGGCGATGCCCAATCCTGGTGAAATAAAGCAGAAGAGTTTCTATTTTCTTTGAGAATTGAAATGAAAACATCAGCTTTCAGGAGATCCGGATACTGGTTAGAGTTGTGGTTACCATCCAAGAGGAGAGGCTTGAGACTTCTGCTACTCCAAATCCTACACCACATCTTGACTTTCACTGCAGCTTCCACTTTTCTACCATTGCATTTCTGTATGGATTTGAGTAACACCATTACCTGACATTTTGTTTATTAATTTCTCTGTTAACGTAAAGGTTTGCTTCACATGAGTTGAAAGAAAACCTGGATCGTTCTTATATATGTCCAAACCCCATTTGCAGAACAAACCCTCCTATCAGGATCATTTTCTCTCAAATGCTGCTACAACTGAAGCTTGTATCCATGGAAAATGAAGAGAACGTTTCTTTCACAGATTTCGAATTTCGCGGAAAGTCGCCGGATTTCTTTATTCGGGCTCTTGGACAATGCCGCCAGCAGTGTCATTGACGTTACTTCATCTGTTGTGCTCTTTGGATGCCCAGATCTGAGTTGGCCTCCAACCGAGCCTGTATTCTTATATTTATGAAAAACAGTTTGACCACAGTGTCGTGAATAATTTATCCTTCATGCATTTTGTTAAACATCTTCCTTACGTGACGGGTGGTACCACTTCCAGCCAGAAGGATTACGTCAGTTCGCTCTTCCTGTGTTAAGGACACTTTTATCTTCTAACTCCGTTATTGTAGAAAAAACACGGTGAAAATAAATTAACAGAACATGCTACAAAATGGCACTTGGAGGTTATAACATATCACCATTTGCATGGATACTTTTGGCTCACCCTATATAGTAATTTTAGCTTTTGTAATCTCTAACGGTTAAATTAAACACCAGAGACTAAGAAATGTACAATGACCCTCGTTATAACACTCACTGCCACTGTTTATGTCATTTTGTGTTTGGTAGAGGCTACAAATGCTCAAAAGTAATAACACAATTTCAACTTCGTAAAAAGAACTACAAAATACATAAAGCCCAGAGTTTCAAACTGTAAAAAGAATGTTAATTTGAATGAGACCAGTCCACATTTTTACAACCATTCTTTAACTGATTTTTACAAAAACCAAATAATTCCTTCGGATACTTACCCCACAAAAAATTGTAAAATTTTCACTCAATCGGCGTTTCAACAATCACCTTTCACTCTAACCCTATTTCACATTTCAACCCTTCTGTAATTAGTTTAAATATACTAATTACATAACACATCCTACGTCAAACTTAAAATTTGTTAGGCATTTGAAAACTCCCCTTTATTGACACTAATAGGCCATGCAAGCAGACAGACCACATTCCATGAATGGTGTAAATATTTTCCTAGGAGTTTAATAGACAAGAACAGTGAAAATGTAACATCTATATTTAAGCTCCATTACAATACTTGTGTTATTTTGTAATAGGAAAATAAAGTCAGTTGATTTCAGTTAAATTTGGAACGCGAGCTTTACTATTCTTTGAATATGATAACAGTGATTTAGGTTATTTATTAATTGCAAATACCGTATAATAAAGTTTCGTGACTATTAAATAACTTTTAAACCAGAAAAGGAGTTGAACTTTACAAATATTTTGGTATAAAAAAACAAGTATCTACCATTATAAGGTAAACTCACCCTCACCAAAAAATGGGGTTTCCGGGGTGGCAAACTTAAAATTTTCTAATGTAAAACTCAATCAAGTAATAACTCGTTGTAAAGGTCTTGTTCAATAGAAAATAACTGAGTGGTCGGTATCATAGTCCAATCCAAAAAGGCGACAGGTAAAATATTTTTAAAATCTAATTTATTTCAGAATCTTCTAAGGAAAATAATGAGACAAAATTATTACAGCAATTCTGTCCTGTTATTTTGTTGAACATTGACCGGGGACTTTAACAATCTTTTACTGTAATAACTTTGTCTCATTATTTTCCTTACAATTGATTCTGAAGTCACAGCTGTATCTGAAGTAAAAATTTTAATTGGAACAAGATAGCAACCTCTAGTTCACGCCAATATTTTTTAATTAAAAAATACCTTTAAAATAAGGTATTCCTCGATAGGCCTTCACTTTTGAAAATTACCCCCCCCCCCCCATAACCCCATTCAGCGGTTACCCCATATCTTTTCACACTGAATATGAAATCAATTCAAATTTATTTTTATTTGATTCGTCAATTGCATCATAATATTCATAAGGTATTTACAAACATAAACCATTATAATACAATAATAAAAAAAGAATACAATAAAATTAGACGAAACTAATCAATACTACATATACTACTCTTAAATATCCAAACCATATAGTTAAAGAATCTGAGTTGGCTCGAAGTTAACGACCTGTTCTGAGCCAACCTACATTATAAACCTTAAGAAAGTAGTACCAGCACCACCACCGGACCCATATATCCCGACAACACAAATATCAAACAATACCATTCTTTAATATACGTAGCTTAAACAATTTAAAGTTCATAATTTCAGTTCTCAAATTTAATATGTAGGAATTTTATAAACCATAGGAAAACTTAGTTACCTAAAAATCTATAAATTTCAAAATGGTGAATAATTTACCAAGTTTTAAATTTTGGTTATTTACTACATCATCGTATAACATATGTTAATAGTTAATTTTGTGCAGTTTTAAAATCGGCATTCAATTATTCCAAAATGTATTTACATTGACAAAACGAATTAATAGTAAAGAAATCCTGTTAAAAACATAAATTCAAAAATATTTCTTATCTAGGCCAATAATAGGTCATTATTTACAACTGGTGATCTAAAGTTAACGTCACCAAACAAGTGAATAGACAAATAAACGATGTAAAAACATTACACAAACTTTTTAGCACGTACATACACAATCGCAAAACTAGCCAAATCAAAACTATTCATCGTCAAAATTGTCAGTTCCGTAGTTGTCATTAAAAATAGAAACTAACCATACACGATGTCTTAGAGTTTGTAAATTATTTAAATATATATAAAGGTCTCAAATTTCATCACTTATGTCATAAATTCGCCATAAATTTAAATAATATAAATTAAGTTTAAATAACGGCGATTAAGTTTTTTTTCTTTTTTGGAAATTATACCTTAACAGGAATTTAAATCATTTGTAATTTTTTCACACTGGTTTGGGACATTAATCTTCACACTTCCTAAATTTGATTGTTGTTCATAGAGCCAATTTGAGAAATGACGTTCAACGTCATACGGTAACAAAGGAAGTGTTTTTGGTGATACGGCAACCATTATTAATTGTTTGAAACTTGTTTGTTATCAACATTATTCGAGTAAATTCTTAGAATTTAAAATCGAGTAAAAATCAGAATGTTGTGTTTGTTGGTAGGTTTCCTTAAATTTTGAGTTATATATACAAAACAATTATGAAACAAAGTCCCAAGGTATGACCAACATATGCGCATATTTCAAATTTGAATAAAATAAATCTACTTGTGAGAACCGTAAAATACTTCACAGAGAACTAACGCCAGACAGACACATAGATATCATTCCCAAAACCACTTTTGAAGGACTCAGAGAACTTGAAAAAAAAAAGATATTTTAGTGCAAATCTCCGACACAAGTTTTTGACCTAATATATAACTTTTTCAATTACTTTCTACGTGAGAAAGTGAAAATGTAAAAACATAACCCTGAAATTATTTTTTACTTTGTCCTGTAATACTAAGGTTTTTTGCAACTGATGATCGAAAAAGTTCAGAAATTAAGGTTATACCCAACAAAAGTGCACAAAATTTCACAAACTTCCCCACACAAAAATTCTTAAAACCAAATAAGAACTAAACAAAGCTAACCATAACAAGAAATGTCATTACGGTAAGTTGAAATCAAGAAGGGGGAAATAACTATAGCCGCCATCTATGGAAAAAATAGAAAACATTTGTGTATTGAAATATTGGCCTAAACACCTCATGGCTAGTCGTATTTGATTAAAATCGAGTTTTTTATAATGGCAGATATGGTTCATTTTTGGTTTTTTGCCCAACAAATACCCACATAAAAAAAGGTTTAATTAAAATCTATTAATTTTTTGGACTGTAAAGCACTGCACAACTACAGGTACCAGACAAACATCCATTCTCAAAACCTTTTTCTTGGACTCAGAAGACTTGAAAAAGAATATTGCAGTTATTATCTCGACACCGGATTTTTAACCCACCCCATAACAATAATTTATTTTGGTTGTAACTGATGATATAAGGTGGATGTAGTGAAACCAGTGGATACATAAAAAACCTACAATGGCAGAGATTCAGCTGGGTATCAACTATTTCAAAGACAAAACAATAAAAAAGATTGCTTAGATAAACAATTATTAATAATTAATAACTAAAATCCAATAATGGGAAATACGTTCCCAACTAGAATAAAACTGACGTGCACTAGAAATCACTTAATATTCTGTAAACGTATTTTGTACATCAGCAACTTTAGTTAGGGAATATACTTTGTTTACAACTTTACCTTGGGTAAATTGCACTAAGTGCTTTTCAATCACAATATGTCAACAATTACTTGCAAATGAATCTATAAGTCGTTTAAGTTTGAACTTTTCAATCACTTTCTAATCATTAAATTTATTCCGTTATTCATAAATACAGTTTAGGAGAGAATTTCTATTAGAAGTTGGAAAAAGTAGTTTGGGAATTTATTTTTTTAAGGATGGAAATTGAGGGGTGTTGTGACACGATTATTCATTAAGGCACTAAGAGGATTTCCCGTACTTAAAAAAACAATGTTGGATTAATTACTGGAATACTATAGGAATTACTGACGATTGGAAAGTTAAAAGCGACTTTGCAACACAACTGTTATAAATTAATTATTTTTAAACTTTTTTAATCTGCTTTAATTTCAGAAGCGTAGTTGGTAAGCATTTCGTAGACTAAGTGTGTTTTTTAGTTTTTTATTTATTTATTTATTTTTTCTAGAAAAGAATTAAAAAAAATAATTATTTCGATTTCAAATACGAGTGTATTTGAAATCTCAAATAAGATTGCTTCTAATCGTATGTTATCGTCTTGGGAATTAAACATAGGTGTAATGTTTTGTAGTACAGAGAATCTGCGCTTTTCTAATAAATAATAATAGATATTATAATAATAACAATAATAATAATAATAATAATAATAATAATAATAATAATAATAATAATAATAATAATAATAATAATAATAATAATAATAATAATAACAATAATAATAATATTTATTATTATTATTATTATTATTATTATTATTATATTAGTAAGAAAAAAAAAACTGGCACGCAAGATATTAATATAAAAATAATAGCAAAGACGCCGCCGACAATTCATCTGTAAATTTTAATCTGGCAGGTATAAAATTCTGTTACTTCTAATTAGTATGTATTTATTTCTATTTCAGATATGCAAATATTGACAGCTATTTTCTAAATTTTCTCCGCGATGAATTCTCACTCAGGAAAAATTGTTATTTTTAATGATCAAATTTAAAAATCAGGATTTCAAACTAATTTAAAAAATACTATTTTGGTTTTCCTACATACAAGAATTTAGATAATTGAAATAGCAAACCGGGGCTGCAATATTTTTATCCCTAGCTGGACCTCCACCTTTTTGTATGTAGTCTTGAGTTAGATCGTTCTCTTCCTATTTGGTTTAAACTCTTGTTATCTTCCGACCCAAAAACCAGTGTCCGAAGGCTAGTTATCTTTATTTTATATTCTTTTCCTCTTCTTTTTGATGATGACCAAGACGTCATTTCGCCTTTAAATAAGAATAAAATTATGTAGTTAAAGTTGAAGTTAAAAAATTCTACTAGAAAAGAAACAAAGAAAAATATTTATTTTTGAGCGTACATTTTAATTAAGTGATAACGAAAACTACACTGCATAGCTTCTTATCACGGACGGAGATAAGAGTGGCTTTTGTTTAATGGAGATTTAATATCCCAAACAGGTATGTTACCTCGGGATTAATTTTTGTTAATTAAAAATCATGTTTTTGTTATTTTAGTAATTGATTTTTAATTCTGTAACATAGATTTAAGGTTCGAAGATACATTCTGCGTTTAATTTGGTTACCTATGACACTGCGTACTTTATTTTTATTTAAAGGGTATGTTTAGTCTTTCGTTATTAGTATTAACTATTTTATCGTTATAACTGAAATAAAATTATCTCGTCAATGAATGCAGATTTAAAGATACACAAAATTAGATATCGTGAGATATTGTAACACAAACAGGTAAAATAATACACTCAAAAAACAAAACGAAATATGAAAATCGGGCGCCATATGAGCGTTTACTATATGCATATACTATTATATCTATATATTCATATATTTGAACTCATTTGATAAATAACTTAATAGATTAAATAAATAGTGGAACATATATTAAAATTGATATATTTCAATTTAAAGGCTGGTCTTCAGTCATAAAAGAACCAGAAAAAAAAATACAATTATGGGTGTGGTTTATTGGATATTCTGTATAAGGTAGTTTACACAGTAAACTAAATATATAAAAAATAAAAATTTTAACTAATTAATAATTTGGGCAGGATCGATCGAAATTTTGTGTCTAGTAGCAGACTGAAATAGATTTTCACGGAAAACAAATATATCATTACAGAGTACGTTAATTAAGAACCAATTACTTGTGAGAGGTTGGGTGGAGTTTCACAACTAGAGATGATAATATAATATATATATATATTACATAACTACCAACTTGCTAGGATTATATATCTTTATTTACAACTACAAAATTACATGAGTTTAAGTTAGTTCTACCGCTTTGACAGGGTGGCTTAACTTCGTGTAATTAATGTGTTCAAATTGTACTTGGCCAGGTGTTACCAACTGAAGTTCTACTTTAAGACCAAATACTCAAGTGGGGTTATCTAGGTTTATAATATTTATTCAGTTTTCTTTAGAGAACGTAGAAAGTCCCTGATGATGAAGTTCATCCGAAACGTGTTACACAAGTAACACTTGACATTATCAACTGTATAAATTGAGTAATGTACCAATAAGAATTTTTGTGGGTGTATGTAATTTTATTTTACTGGTATTATAAAAATCAATATTATACTTTGTTTCAAATTTATTTTACAGTACACAAAATAGCATAAATGTGGAAATCCAATGGGAATTTAAACAATAATAGTTATAGTAAATAATTAGGTAGCTATTTAAATGTATAGTCAATACATTGAAGCTGTGCCAGTCAGCGCAAATATTTCTTACCACAATTAATTTAGAAGATTTTTAATTTAACAGGCCATTCTAAACCGCCATCTGAAAACATTAATCAAACGTCTATTCTCTCCATCTTTACATTATTTCCATTTTTTTAAACTTTATTCATTATTTAATAAATTTATTTTATAATTAAGTTATTTACATATAACTATTTAAAATAATAACATATAAAGCATATTTAACAAATGTATATATATATATATATATATATATATATATATATATATATATATATATATATTTATGGTCAAATTATAGGCATAAATTCTATAAATGATGCCTTAAAAAAAATTATAATAAAGTAATTATCAAAAATCGCTACTTTTTCGAATCTTTAAAATGTATATAGAATTAAAGACAAGTGGTTTTTTAGGAGATAAAATTTCAAAAAAGAGATGGGACAATTTAAAATTTTGAAACGATTTTTCATACTTTCTTTTTATCTAAGTCCTCTACATAAAAGGTTTAGCCCATTTTGTACATAGGGGACTTATACCAAGATCGACTTCGGCAGCTGTAATCAACACACAATAGGTTCACAGATGTAACGGAAGGAGGTGGAGGTAGCCGATGTTTACACGCCCTATAGCGTGCCTACTTGCTTCGTACCTGGAGTTACCTGGTACCTAATTACCTGATTCTACCTAGTTGTGATCTCATCAACAGTCTAATACATCTGCACGAAATAATAGTAAGCTCAACAGTTTAACGTTTATTAAAGTTGTGTGAACTCTACGATTTTTAAATATCAAACACATGGGAATTATTATAATATCAGCATGTTTAACTTTATGGAGTCGAAAAAACTTATGAAAATATATGAATTTTCCCAATCACTTAATCCCAAAATTAAATAACAATTAACCAAATATATTCAATAAAAATATCATTTCGGTAGTTCTCAATCAAAAAGTGAAAATCAAACTTGGATATAGTCTTTGAAAAATATGTTTATATTTGAACTAGGGCTGAAACTTGCTTCTATTGTACCATAAACAAATCCCCAGCTTACAACGTATTTTATTCAAATCGACCTTTTAATGAAATTGGTCAACGTTAATTTTTGATTTTTAGCAATTATCCCAGAACTGTAATAATTTTTTACTTACAATCTTATACAAGAGTTTGGGTCTTTAATCTTCACATCTCAATAAAATTTGATCGAAATCGATAGATTCGATTTTGAGAAATTACTTATTTTATAACGGTTCCGCAGCCGATTTCAATTCTTTACTGACATTTTTGGAGAGATAGCGACCAATACTTTTTTTTGTGGGGCGGTGATTCCTTAAAGGATCTGTGCGTAAGCACAGTTTGATCAAAATTGTTAGCGCCTATTATGAGGAAATCGTATTTTTTTTGGTTTTTTTAAATGGTAGCTACTCTAAATTTACGAGTCATCAACAAATTTGAAAATGTCCCTAGACATGTCCAAACTATGCCGACATACCAACTTTGATTAAAATTGGTCGACACGTTTGGACTGTAGATCACTACAAATACAACTGGCGACAGACAGACTTTATTCAAAGTTTTGGCTCAAGGTATTTAAGATTTTTTGACCCATCACATAACTTTTTCTATATTGCCACTGAATTTATATACCAAGTGTCCTTAAAGTCCCACCCCCCTATTATTATTTTTTTAAATTCACAATTCGATTGGTCGCTATGTTGGGTAGGATGAACTTAGAGACCTCTAGTCTGCGCCATTATTTTTATTTTAAAAAGACCTCTTTGAAATGAGGTATCACTCAATAGGGGTTGCTATTTAAAATTCTCGACTTATTACCCCATTTTGGGAGTAAGGGTTGAAAATTTTGATACTTAAAAAAACTCCTCCTTTGGTTATCTAAACTTTCCCCAAAGCAAATCTGTCTATTTCCATTAATAAAAAATAATAATAGGTTGGTGGGACTTTTAGGACACTTGATATAAGACGAAGGCAGGTTTCGATAATGTGAGCTTAATATGTGGTTGAACAGTTTACTGGGTTTAAGTACAGAATGCTTTAGTGTTTGAAATGATTATGCAATACTGCATGCTGTCTGTCCCAAGTAACCAGTAGTGGACTGTTAGATGACACCACTAGAGCTTTAATTTATTAGTTTCGTCCCATTCAATGAAGATGGATAAACAATTTAGTATATAAAATCAATGATACCTCATATTACAGGATTGTCCAAAAAGATGGTACTACATAATTTTCAATTTTTATTTATTTCATATTACATATGGCCACCCGACTTACTTTAGAAGAGAGAAGGAAGTTAACAGCTTGGATGGAAGTGAGGATCACCCTGAATAGTAAGAAACAAATTTCAGCAATGGTTTCATAAGGATCCTCCGAGCCGTTCAACTATCCGTCGACTGCATGAGAAATTTGTGCGCACCGAGACTGTGACCAATGACTGTAATGGAAACAGTTGATGTCCAAGAAGTATTCGAACGGAAGATGACATCACCACATTGATTAGGAGTATGTTTATAGATCTAGGAAAAGTGGAACTGTAGAAAACTCGTAAATTATCACTACTTTCAAATTGCTAGACCATTTATTTTGAATAACAATCATATGTTATAACATAATTGCATATTTTGATCGACATTCAACTAAAATTCCGGTTTGATTAAAAGCAGACGAGTGGCGAGAATCTATATTCTACACTGTCTTTACAAGGTTTTATTTTAATTGGTAAAAATTTTACCCTTTCCGAAACAGAAGACTCCCTACATGGCTATAACATATAAGAATCTTATTATGTGCAATATTCTTAAATATTTATTATTTGAGTTAAATTCAAGAAGATCATTGGTGTTATAAGGTGATTTTTCCGGGTTGAGACAGACGTTTTTACTCCCCTCTACACTCTCGAGCTGGATTAGATGTCGTTTTCGACGCTGACACTAAGTCGCACAGTTTCTACTCTGAGTCATTATTGGAGATTTTTATTTCTAATTTAAAGGTCATTTGTTTACCAATATATTTGAGTTTTTTTCTTTTTAAAATGAAATAAATATATCTAGCTATCTAACTACATAATTCCGCGAAATTATTGTTTACGTTAAGTTTTTGTTACGATTAAAACGTGAAGATCACGTTGAGTAATATTATAAAAAAAATTCTATTTTAAAATTTAATGTTCTATCAAATTATCATACTTTGTTGTTATTACACGCTATACTGGACTGACTCGTTATCCGGCAGAAATGTTTGTATTTAGTTCAAACATCAATTCAAGAGATATTTGAAGAGGGTCATCTTTATTACTTATACCAAAGCATATCACAGTTATGTTTTAATAAAGGTTTGTACTAAGTGACAATATACTTTGAAGTAATAGTTTCATGATAGTGTTTGTAGCGTATGGTTGTTCCGGGGGAGTGGTTAGTAGTTGTGTTAATTTAACAACAATTGTATGTTTTATTTAATTTTTGTAACTGTATTTATAAATAAGTAGACAATTTTTTTTATTTTATAGTTTGTAATTATTATGTTTTCTTTGATAAGTAAGTTTTAAATGAATAAGTAATTTTCTAATTGTTAGAGTTAAGAAGAGAGGTTAGCTGGATTCTAACTTCGCCTAAGAAAATAAAGTTTTATTCTATTATATTTTTTTAAACCTGATAGTTCTTATTTTATAGATTACAGTTTCTCCCCGTATATTTTAAATTTGAATTTCCTCCGAAATATTGCATATTTTTCAGACCGTAATCTGTAGAAAAAATGGTTATAAGTTCAAAATAAGTTCGTAAACAAAAAACACAAACAACGGTTAAAAAAAAATTACGCTTAGAAAATTATTGATGTACGTGAGATTAAAATCTGAATTATTTGTTGTATATTACACTATGCGCGGACATCCAATGAAATCCATTTACGCAGTGGTTTTCTCACTTCAAAGGATTTGCCTAAAATTAACCAACATTCATGAAATGCAAAGGAGGTTGGGTTTAACATTTGTACATGTTAAGGAATTAATTTTACCGTCTTGTAAGATTAGAGCAAACTTTGTCTTATGTCGATATTCAGACATGTTCTACGAAAACCATAATGCCTTCACTAACATATCATGCTTTTGTAATAGCAGGCTTACGTGTGTAATGTATATCATTTTAAAATAATATAACAGTTAGTAATGTGATTAAAGCATGACTTTACAATTACTTCAAAATTTAAGGGTGTGTCCTTAAGGTACGTACACAGGTCATGGAAAGCAATCGTTACACAGGTTTTAATCTTACTATTCTCTTGTCGAGCCTCAAATTGGTCTTAAATTAAACATACTTTTCTTCTTCGTTCAATATTTAGGTCTTAGCCCTTACGGAATTAAAGTTGCAATAATAATAATAAAGTGTCTTTATTTCAGAAAACATTATATTAACAGCTTTAATTCTTATCCAAAGGAATATAAACAAATAATACTTAAGAAAACAGTAATACTTGTAGATTAACTTCATGGTCCTACAACCATCTGAGGAGATGTCACTGGTTAGGAACCGATATCTTGCTCGCAATCTGTTAAGAAAGCTTGCTCTGATTGGGATGGTCGTGGTACAACTGACGATGAATTAGTAAAGTGGGAATCCGAGAGGAGTGAAAGTGCCGCGTAAAAGGTCAATACGACTTGCGTAGGAAGACGTCGGGAAATGGCGTTCTGGAGTGTCTCGGGAATATGTTGCACCGCGGTAATTGTAAATATTTAAATAGGTGTCTTACAAATAGACGTAAGCCTTTCGATTACTCGTTTAAGTTAAAGCTAAGTGGAGTCACTTTTTTATAATTTAATGTTTGTCCACTAAATCGGTTTATAGTAATTAACTCATTAAAGCTGGTTAACTAGAGTGGTTATTGGTCTATGGGATATAAGAGTATTTAGACCTCGAAGGGAATGGGAGAATACGTTTTCAATAGGCAACTCTTGGGTTAGCTCAATCGCGGTATTAGTTTGACTCCAAAGAAACATAACTTGTTGCACAATTACATAATGTCTTTACGCCATCCCTTTATCTTTCGCCATAAACGAATATTTTCGTTTTTTTAATAAATACAATATAAATGTATACTACAAATGAAAAGAAAAAAATATCCAAAACAAAAGTAAATACAAAAATTAAAATATTTTAGTTTACCAAATGAAAACAAAAAATGTTTATAAAATAAAAACACAATTTAGAAAACTGCTTTAAATTCTTCCTGCTTAAAAAAAAAATCATTAATTAAACTATATACCTATAGCATATTTTTAGCAATTTTACAATAACGACACACCGTAATCCAGTTTTTGCCTTTCAAAAATTCCTAAGCTAATTTGAACTCAACTTCTCATACCAAAGAATTTTTGCCTACAATTAACTAGAACTTAAGTTAAAGTGGTAAACGTCTTCTTCTTTTTTTAAAATACAGAGAGAGAGAGAGAGAGAGAGAGAGAGAGAGAGAGAGAGAGAGAGAGAGAGAGAGAGAGAGCAACTTTTTTATTGAAGAAAATTACATGTATTTGTATAAATTAATTTTGTTTTAACTGTGAACAACCATTTTATAACTGAAGACTTTTTTATCTTATAAATCTATCAAGTTTTGAAATGATGTTCTTTACAAACAGCGACTCTAACTAATACATACTTTTCTGCAGGTCTTATTCAATTCTTAGTGAAAAAAGTATATAATTACAGTTCATTCAAGTACAAAACCATGACATGTCACATACTCATCTCAGTGATAAAGAATTTGCCTAAATTTAACGTTAATTCATTGCAATGGAAAATTATTTACAACTTTCCCTTTGAATTTATCTACAAGTCAAGAGGATAATTAATTTAGTTATCTCCTCAGGATTTGAGCAACCTGAGTCAATATTAAGACGAGTTTAATGTAAAACAATTCCTTCATCAAGAGCGTAAATCATCTACCTCCACCATTCAAGGATAAAGTTAAAATTTATTAATCCCATTAAATACGAAATCTGCTTCTGACTGAGGTACAGTCTGAGAAAAGGGTATATGGTGGATGTAATTCGAGTTTGTCAAAGGTGATGATTGATAAAACAAATCTAACATGTGATATGGGTTTGTCGACGCAGTGTTATGGTAAGATAAGGATGTAGTTCCCCGTCAGTGCTACAGTCCCCCTCTACTTCTAGCCACGTTCTCCTCAACACTTGTCATAAGTTCATGCTAGTGATGGGCAAAGGCGCTAATTAATTATGATTAACAGCTAAAGCTGCTATTGCTAATATTGGTTAGCAGATAAAATTATTAACTGCTAACTGTTGTATGCAATGATAAATAAGCAATATGCTAAACTAAACACAAAGTAATCTTTAGCAATTTTATCTTTTGTTTATGTACAAAAAAAAGAAGATTATCTTATATAACGTAGAGTTAGGTTAAACTATGAGTTTTTAAGAAAGCCAAAAAATCTTATTTAAGTTTTGTTCAGTTTATTCACTTATTCAGTTGTTCAGTTTATATACTATATAACATAAATAAATTTAAATATATTAAATATATATAATTATTGTTTGTGAAACCTAAAGAATATCCTTCTATCAGTTCGTTTGTACTTTTTTTGTAGAAACTACGTTTTTTTCTTTGTTATTGTTTTGGTTAAAAATATATTATGTTAAAAAGATATATATATATATATATATATATATATATATATATATATATATATATATATATATTGTGTATTAGTATAACATTAACCATAAGCCACAAAGCTAGTCACTGATTAATCAGTTTCAATTCATCATTGTATTAACTGCTAAATCCGTATTCCTGCTTCTTTTAAATGTTAGCAGATTCAGCTGTCGAAACCGTTGAAAAACTTCAGTTGTAGATACTACCAACTGCTAATATTATAGCTGCTAATTCTAGATGTTAGCAGTAGTCTGCTACTGTTAACGTAGGTTACCTGCTACGAATTAGCAGGTTTGCTAATTAGCACCACATCACTAGTACATGTTAAGAGTGCTCTGTTATAATAGCTCACAAATTAGGCTTTAACTTCGATTTTTAATGCAGCTTATATAATAGACTTTCAAGTTTTTTTTGTACGTTGGCCAATATCAACCTTGCTATTAGTATATGTAGCCTGCCAAGCTGTACACAATGACCCTATTAAGAGGATTATTTCCCTTGTTGCTCTCAGTCATCATCGCCTAGTAAATAGAACAATAAGGAAATAAAATAAAATAAAACCGTTAGCTTTTGAATAGCCCTCAGACGTAGAAGAGAAGAAGAGTTGGCCAAGAGGGATCTGATAGGAAAGATGAAAGAGAGAGATAACCGAAGACTACATGAAAAAAGATCTAGATCCAACCCCACCTGAGGGTCTATTAGGGTGAGAGATAAAAATAAAATTTATATTAAACGGCTGCCGTTGCGAAATGTTTTTAAGTGTTTTTGTTCAATCATATTTAACAAATAAAATAACGGTAAATCTAAGCCTTTTTTCTTCTTTTTTGATTTGGAGATTTTATAATTAAAAATTTAGTTTTTTATAGTGGCAACTCTTTTGTTTGTATTGTATAAAACAAGTTTAGTCGCAGTTGGATACAGATTTTAAAAATACACAAAATTAGTTATTGTAGAACGTAACACATTATCCTTTGAGACATATTTTTTGAAACTTGTAAATCAACCGCTGTTTAAAATCATTATTTTTTCAAAAGTAAATGGAGAAAATGAGTTTTTTTTTTAAATTGCAATCTTTCATACTGTTTTGGGAAATAAATACGATCATCCATAGAGCCATGGACTCTATGTTAAAAACTAAACAAAAAAGAAGTTTTTAGAGGCTCAAAGAGAATCAAAAAGGTATATTATATATTTATATCCATGAAAGTCTATATTTAAATCATGTCTGACAAACTTTATTTTTCTCGTAAACTACATTACAAGAAATTCATCTTATTTCAAACAAGACGTAACCACAATCTGGAAACCATATAACGTTATTTCGACAAAGGTTTTGCCTGAAATGTAATGTAATTTTAAAAAACATTTACAACTCTACCTTTGAGTTTATGGGTTGCACATGTTAAGAGGATAACTCTTGATTAATTTAATTATCTCCGCAGAATTTGAGCAACCTTTGAGTCATTAAGAAGAGTAAAATGATTCCTCCTAACCAGCATTCCCCTCATCAGCATACTCCTCAGTATGTGATTCCCCTCCACTATTCAGGGGTAAATTGAAAGTTAATTAATTTCATTAAATGTAAAGCAGTAAATTGACTGAAGTACAGTCTAAGAAGAAAGTTTCTATAATGTAATTTGATTTTTCAATCAAAACTGAGGTAAATGTTGTCGTAAAATAACAGATATGCTAGCAGATGATTCAATCAGTGAAATGCACTTGTACGAGGTGATTTGCAATATGTGTAGGTTTAGAACATCAACAGAATTTTCCTGTAGTTAAATTGTTAGTTGCATTTTACAATATTACTTTTCAAATAGGCCACTCCTGTATTTAAGAGAAGAGTATGTGTTGCAAATTCAAGTACAGTTTAATGTAGTTACTGTTAGAAGAACTGATATCAGTAGATGTTTTTGAGGCAAAGATAGTAACACTCCCGTCCTTTTCCCACTAGTGATACGGCCTCTTTCTCTACAGCGAGACACTTTACCTTAACCCATTACATAGTTCATACTAAACGTGGTCTGTTAGAGAACCACAAAAAATTAACTTCAATTATAAATACACTTTGACATTAACTCTGTCAGCTGTACAAAATAATTATTAGGGAGATTAAAAGGAACCAATGAACAATCATACCAAACGGTCACAGTTATGAAATGTTCCAAAGATTTCGTTTTTCTTAACAATCATATTTAACAAATTATTAGTAAAACCAAGAACTATTTACATATTTTTAAAACCATTTTAAAATTTGAGATAACCATGTCTCGTATTATTGGTAACTCTTGTATAAAATTAATTTTAAAACGATTGGGAGAAGATTTTAAAATTGTTCAAAATCAACTGTTGTTAGATATTATGAAACCTTTATGTAACAAATTACGTATTTTTTAAAATTATAAAATCAAAAGCAATTTTAAAATTTGCTAACCGATTTTTAAAAGTAAAAGAACTGTAATTCATTTTACGGTGAGTAAATTTTAATATTTTAAAATTTATCGCGAATTGTATTTTTTTGTTATTTCAAATATCAGTTTAGTGCATTTTGTAAAATTCAATTCATAACATTTTGACATAATATTAGATATTCCAAATTCTTAGAAGGGTACATTTTAAATGTTTGACCATTAATTCCTGAACTATTAGAAGAGATGGCGATGACTACATTTTATTTAGAACCTTAAAAGTTATAATTTAAATGAAATTTAATCGTAATATTTAAAACTCGTTTGAACAGATAAAACTGTTGTGTTATTTCTATACAAATTAATGGTTCTACATCCATGTTTTGAGATAATTCTAATTTATGTACAACATTAGAAAAACAATTATTTTTTAAAGAAAACTGTCATACAGTCTTTTTAGAAATAAATGAAATGTTCACAGAGGCATGTACTATTTTCTTAAACTAAAATACTTTTTAGAGCCTTAGAGGGAATCAGAAAATTAAATGCAAGTAAGTCTACATTTTAATTTTTGTTTATGGCATACCTTAAAATTGAAAATAAACAACACATTGATCTTATTTTCGACTAAACGTGGGAACTATCTGAAAACTAAGCAATGTCAAACATACTTAATCTCAAAGGATTAGCCTAAAATTAACGAAAAATGAACGCTACAAGAAAATATTACCAACTCTGCCTTTGAGTTTATCAGCTGTACATGTTAAGAGGATAATTGTAATTAATTCAGTTATCTCCACAGGATTTGAGCAACCTTTGAGTCAGTATTAAGACGAGTTTAATGTAAAACAATTCCTTCACCACCAGCGTACGTCATACCCCTCCACCATCCATAGATAAGGTGAAAGTTTATTAATTCCATTTAAAGTGAAGCATTCTCAGTACAGTGTGAGCAGAAAGTTAAATTGAGGTTCTATTAATATAGAACCTCAATTTAACTTTCTGCTCGTGAGTTTCAATGAAAGCTGAAATAATTGCTGTTTGTACTTTCAATTTAAGTTCTAATTTCAATTTTGAATACAGTTAACTTGTAAAACAGGATAAATCGACACATTTTCAACATCATGTCGTGTTGTCACTTTCATACTTACAAAATGTAAGTATGACTGGGTGTGTTTTTAAGAGAAGAGAGTGACGAATAAGTATACGCCACAGATCTTTGTGATGGAAAATATATGAAAGACAAATTTACGAAAAGCCCCTCACATAAAAATACGTACTATTACGTCATCTCAATGTCTCATCTCTGCCCTAACTATTGTAATTTATAAAGGGTACAGAAAAAATAAATAAATATTTTAAAATAGTAGATTAATTTCTCTATAACGTCATGTAATTTATCAATCTAGCCACAAATGTTAAAAGGAAGTATCGATTCTATAATACGCCATCCTGAGATTCACAGATTATATAATGCAAATTGTGTATTCCACTCGGACGACTTCGAAGGCAAATTATGAATTTGTAATCAAAGCTAGATTTGAAGCATCGATTATATAATACGCCATCCTGAGCTTCATAAACTACATAATGTAAATTGTATATTATATACGTACGGCTTCGAAGGTTCATAAACTACACAATGTAATTTATTTATTCCACGCGTACGGCTTCGAAAGGATATTATGGATATGTACACAAAGCCAGATTTCAAGCATCGATTCTATAATACGCCATCCTGAGCTTCATAAACTACATAATGTAAATTGTGTATTACATACGTGCGGCTTCGAAGGTTCATAAACTACACAATGCAATTTATTTATTCCACGCGTACGGCTTCAAAAGGAAATTATGGATATGTACACAAAGCCATATGTCAAGCATCGATTCTATAATACGCCATCCTGAGCTTCATAAACTACATAATGTAAATTGTGTATTACATACGTGCGGCTTCGAAGGTTCATAAACTACACAATGCAATTTATTTATTCCACGCGTACGCCTTCGAAAGGATATTATGGATATGTACACAAAGCCAGATTTCAAGCATCGATTCTATAATACGCCATCCTGAGCTTTATAGTCTACATAATGTATATTGTCCACGCGGACGGCTTCGTATGAATATAACGCATTTCTGGATAAGTCCGATTTCAACATTGGCACAGCCGCGGGTAAAGTTAGTAAATAAAATAAAGACAGTAATGATAGAATATATACCGATGATACAACTCAACAAGGAACATTTGATTTTGTATTTTAGGAAAGAGAACGTAAACTGAGTTTTTATATTCATTAAGATTTGAAACGGAAATAATAATGAAAAGCGACATCATTTGAAAATAAAAATGAATAATAAATTGACAAGAAAGAAATCAATTTGTTTAATGGGATGACTTGAAGAGATGATTAAAAGAGGCGTGAATGATTATTGTGTTCTTCAATAATTTAAATTCAAGACATCATTTCACAGCCTTGTCAAAATATGGATAATATTTGTGAACTTGGAGTTTCAATAGAAATCAAAAGTCTTTTTAATAATTATTTGTTTATTAGTTTATACTTGCTTTTTAAATGCACGTTGTTCTTTTACAATGTAAACATCACAAACATGAAAATAATATTTTTAGAAAGTCCTTTATATTTTGATTTATGTTATTAAAAGTAAAAAACATTAGTCTTTTTTTTAACTTTATGAAAAAGAAAAAAAAGAAGAAGAAGAAGAAGAAGAAGAAGAAGAAAAGGACATACTCGTACTATAAAAACCCCTTGCCCTCGAATACTCGAATAACGTCAGAGGGTAGGGAAAGAGCAAGAGCTGTTCAAGAGAGACCTGAAAGGAAAGATGAAAAAGAAGTATCTAATATAAGACTACATGAAAAAATCTGTAGATCCAATGAAGTTCCCTCGGTATCACCAAGTCTGTACTCCCTAAAGCGAGCCCCTGTGTAAAGATTTCTTATAACTAAAAAAAGTTTTCAAACTCATTCTTTCAACGTTATATATATATATATATATATATATATATATATATATATATATATATATATATAAATTTTGTTGTTATACATTAATTTACTTACTCAAACCACTTCGTTTCCACTGAATCGTAGGAAATATTTGTCCACTGAACTCTATTTCTATTCTCTACTTTGATTTGCTGCCATGTTTTACCATTTCGCTTTATTTCTTGTGTTATACACGTCCGTCATACTTGCCTCGTTCTACCGCTCTCTTTCTGTTTCTCTGAGTTTCATTTTGTCTGGGGATGTTTGTAACCAATTTCTCTCCTCATGCTTTTACATACAAAGTCTTGATTTGTTCTTTCTAAAATCCTCTCAGCCATCAGATTCTTATTATTCTTTTTGCAACCTTTACTCTTTATTTTCCATGTTCATTTATTTTCCATGTTCTTGCTCTGTAAATTAAAACAATCTTCACACTTCGGTTAAATATTATGATTATTTTGTTTATACAATGAGTTAAATATAGGCTAGTTAAAATTTTTGAACATCGTGAAAAATAATACTCGGTATTAACTTGATACTCTGAAGTGATGTAATGCCAATTTTTTTTAGGCTCTTCTTTGATCACGCCCCCTAGTCGGCTTTCTCCTTTATATTAATATATGCAGAACGTTAAAATACAGTAAATGAGCTTATGTAGGTTCATGTTGAAACTCAGAATTAAAATAATTTATTTTTTAGTATGAACAATATTACTGCTGTTTTTTTTAGTAGTAAATTTATATATATATATATATATATATATATATATATATATATATATATGTAGTACAAGACCGGGCTATAGGTCTATAGCAAAGAAAGGAAGAGTATGGAGAAAGAGTAGCTTCATTTGATAAGCAGAGCTATATGAAAGGTTTGGTGGGAGAACTAAGGTAACGTGAAATAATAGGGTGTGAAGCTCGGTCATGAGCACAAGATTTGTTCTTTTGTTTCTTGAATATCTATAGACACCATTGGATTCATGTTTAAAACTACACAAAATAAGTTGTGCATTACGTTTTAGAAAGGATTGGAGATGTTAAACAGTTATTATAATTAATACAAATATAAAATACGTCTTTATTTTGAAATTACGAATAGTTTTCTCATGGATAATGTGTTTATAGATCCACAACAAAAACATATCTAGTCCATGAGTGAGCATCCCCCCTTCTATTATTTTTATTTTCTCTGCCGTACCTCTCCCAACTTGCCTTTCTTACAGCTTGTCACATTTGATGGGGGGGGGGGCAGGTTTCTTCCCCTCCAATCAACATACTATTTTTTTATTTGTGGTAAGCCTAGAAGGTTTTGTAAAATCAAGCCAAACTACCATAGGTGAGTAATCTGAAAAAAAATTTCGACTTATATATTTAATACACACAGTAAGTCAAAAATGATGTCAAATTACTCCTGTACGTAAAATCTGCGGGTATTTCGTACTATATTATTGAGATAGTTAATTCAATCATTCCGTCATTTATGAAAATAAAAATAAATATAAAACATATCGAGGGTATCCTTCAACTCTCATTATCAATTACAAAAACATGACAAACATACTGATCAAAATAAAATATACGTATTCTCGAAAAGAGTTCGTGTAAATGTTTGGCAATACCCAAATAAACTATAGCAATAATATGAACAATATATTATTAAAGCGATAAATTTTAAACCAGAAAAATATGAAACTGGTGTCGAAAATTATATGGAATTGATCGTAACATCTAGAAGAGAATACGACAAAATGTCTGACGAAGTGGAAAAAGATATTTTAACGTACCAGCAGACGTTAAAGCTAAATATTTATACTGAACCAGACAGTGATAAAACCAAATACATTTTTACAGTCTAAATGAAAATGTAATGTTTTACGAACTTTAAGGTCCATCATGCATTGAAATAATTTCCGGTCGACAACTAAGAGATCGATTTTGCCAAACCTTTGGTGCTGCCAATAATGACCTGTCAGTTTTTAGGAGGAAATTATATTTCCGCCTTTACATATACGTCTTACAGCAGAGTTTTGACATCAATAATTCATCTTTACTACTCAATTACGAAACATGGACTGTATTGTGATGGTGCTACAATTTCTGCAACGGAATATCGATCGTTCATAACGATTTCTCACCTTAGAAACATATTTTGGAAAGGCCATTGTTTCATGTGTGAGCGGTTTTATCAAGCAACATTCCAATTCAGTTCATTTTTGGATCTTTAAAGTGTTGACCAAATGTGTTTTTAGCGATAAGAAATAACAGAGTTATTATTAAAAATAATAATTGTTAAAACTAATACTACAAACAAGCTTAGTAGCAGGAATTATAGTTGAATAAGTCAAATATACTACGTAAGTTCCGTATTAATTTTGATATACACAAATTTCAGAATAATCTAAATAATACTATAATAAACATATGTTTTGCACTGTTAAACAAGCCAACTTAAGAAGAGATTTTTAAATTGTAAAGTCGTGATCATTTGAAGGTTGTTTAACTGATAACTTAAATAATGCCCGCCATGGATACATGAAACAACCTTAAAGAGAAGTTTCTGTACAACTGGAAGTTGGCGAAAGCATGCAATGGTATGGCACGCTGTTTGACGAGGGTCTGACAAGGGTAAACTTGTGAAATAAAACTTGACAATGAAAAAACCGGTGCAACACCCAGGGTCCATGGCAATCATAGTTCTTTAATTGATAAGGTTACCTAACTGTGTATATTTCCAGACTTGAATTGTTACTGAAGTCAAAACTTTCCAGTAATATACAAAGAGCTGTTATATGCGAAGTAGTGCCATCTCAGCCCAGTGCTATCTCATCCAACATCCAATTTCCTAGAAAAAAGTGCCATCTCGTCCAGTGCAGTTTTACAGTTGATTAACCTAACCTAACCTAACGGCCGCTTTGAATATTTTCAGATTTTATTTGTAATTTATGTCAAATAATTCTGTTAATATACAAGCGGCTTCATATTCTACAAACCTTGAGGTGGAACATTAGAACAGACTGTTGTTGAACTGCTCAACCTGGAGCCTAGGTAAGGAACACCCGCAAGAAGATTAGTTTTCTCCCTGTATTACATACAAGGCGAGTTTTAACATGATTGTACATGATTTATAGCATTTTGATATAAAACACAAAGAACATTTAGGGGGGGGGTTAAATATTATGAAGCTAGAAAATATGGAAGACCCGAAATTTTATAAATAATAAGAATTTTATAAAATTATAAAGGTAGGCTACTACAGACGTCCCAATAGTTTTGGTAGACCTGTCAAGTAAACAATAGCATAGGTTTTGGGACGAGATGGCACTAGTTGGCGGGTAAAGAATTAACCCCCTGCACCTGGACGAGATGGCACGACACCTTATATGCGCATATAGAGGCAACTCCAACACAGAAGGTAAATAATTTTAAAAATATTTTCACGATTTATTGATTATTGTTATTATTAATACAAGATCTATGATCGCAGTAAACCCTGGGTGTTGAACGGTTTTCCACTGTCAAGTTATATTGTCACAAGGTTTACCCTCGTCAACATTGATCCTTCAGACCATACGGTTTTTTCGATTTTCAAGTTTTATTCTTAAAAGATGTATCATTGTCAGACTATTTTCAAAAATTGATCCTTAGACTATACGGTTTTTTATTATTGTTAAGTAATATTTTCACAAGGTTTCAGACCCTTGTTAAATATCAATCCATCAGACTGTGCGGTTTTTTCGTCTGTCAAGTTTTATTCTCACAAGGTTTATTATTAGTAAATCGCAATCCTTCAGAATATATGGGTTTTTCGTGTGTCAAGTTTTATTTCCATAGGGTTTACCCTTATCAGACCTTCGTCAAACATTGATCCTTCGGACTAAACTTGTTTATCACCAAATTCCAAAAATCATTTATTAAAAAAAAAAAAAAAAAAAAAAAAAAAAAAAAAAAAAAAAATCAAGTGCAGATCAAAAATTGGAAGTAACATATTTACGTCGTCTATAAAGAGTGGAATATCTCAAAATCACTCAAATAATTTTCATAAAATTCTTATAAGATGGGAAGGTTTATGGCCCAAATCAATGCACTAAACTACATTATTTTTTAAAAAATGTAAAGTTTCGTTGGTAATCATAAAATACCAAAATGAACCCTACTTATAATTTTTTTTATTATTATTTCCAAACTTACTCGGATACTGTACCTAATTTTCTTTATTATTTCATCACATTATTTTGAGTCAAAAATCTTAACATATAAACAAAATTTTGTAAAAATTGAAGGCTGTTTTTGATTTATTTCCTAACCAAATGGATCTGTTTTTGTTAATATTAGGTTTCTATATATTTAAGTGAGAAAAATAGTGCAACATTTCTATGTCATTTATTAAAATAATTGAAATAAAAGTATTACACGAAAATATAAAATTGGCACTAAAATCAAAGTGCAAAACCCGAAGGTAGTAAAACCTCCCTCTCTTCAATTTATTTAATCACCCAAAGTATCAGGAACTACGAAATGCTTTCAGTTTCTACTGGGCAGAAAAGTAAATACTTTTATATCGCTACTCAATTAAGGATAATAAAATCCACTGATATCTCCAATTATTTCCCCTTTCACTTGGTTTAAAGCGTTTTAATAAACACACAGAGTCGTTTTGTTTTAATTTGAAAGGAGGGTTCATTAAATCAAATGATTTGGATGTGCTACGAATTGGTCAAATATTTACAACCTGGAAATAAACTAATAGTGATGTGTATATATTACGCGTATGTTACACAAACTTCCCGCCAAATACACGTTTGTACATAAACACAAAAGTAAAGATTATAAAACATTGTACTAGCTTTCTTATACACTTATTCATAAAACCGAATAATAATAAAAATTCCATTTATTGTCAAATTCCCAAAATTGCTTTATGGGTGAGGGGGAAGAAATATAATTCTCTTTATTAGCTAGTTCTCCCCATGTATTTATTATGGGAGATTCCCTTTATCCATTGTTTGTGAAATATATATATATATATGCAATTCATTTTATCGTATGGTTTTAATATTCTTTTATTTGTATTTATTTTAAAAATAAAAGAATATTAAAAACATAAGATAAAATGAATAATTATGACATCTGCGTATTTTTAAAATGAATTGAAATAAAAGTTTTTGATAATGAACTGTTCCATATATATATATATATATATATATATATATATATATATATATATAAATATATTAAAGCAATGTAAAAACTTAGTTTTGAATCTGAGTTTACTAATTATATATTTTCAACAACTATTAAAAGCCGTAAAGTCATAAACAATTGGATGTTTTTGAGAAGAACCAAAAATAAATAATATTAAAATTTGAAATTTACAAATTAACTGAACCAATGAAATTATCCCAGCTATTGTAAATAGTATATTTGTGTCAAATTAAAAAAATAATAAATTGTGACCACTATAGGGTCGCGAATATAAAACACTTTTGTCAATATAGGAATTTGTACAAACATCAAAAGGTGTCCTGGAGTCATGATATATTTGATGCGATAAGGATGACTGCAAAATTTTCTATTTTGAAAGCAAGTTTGTTAATTAATTCACAATAGAGAAATAATTTGTCAAGTCATTAGTGCGATTTCTTTGTTTTCTGACGGCGCTAGTTATGCAATGTAGTGGCAAATATTGTAAGATATTTCTAATTTTAAATAGATCCTAAATTATCTAAATAGATCTCGTGCCTTAAATTTATCAAATAAGAAAATAATATTTGAATGAAATCGAATTTTTAATTACGAAATCAATGCTTTTTTTAGAATTTTATTCACTCTAATTATACATGAATCAAAATTTTCTTCAACTTGAGATTGGCATATTCACAAAATTGTGAATAAAATCCGTTTAGAGAAGGGAAAAAAACTTTTGTAAATATAGGCGATTTCTTTTCCCGATAACTCCCGAACCGGCTATCAATTCTTTTGTTAGCGTCAACATCGTTGGAGCCGAGTTTAATAAAATTGTAAATCAGATTTTTGGTGGTATTTCACCTGATGGCCCCAAATTTTAAATTATCAAACCAGCGATATATGACCAAAGTATGCCCACATTCAAATTTTTCAATAGTCTCAATTTTTGGGAGGCTGTACAGTGCGACAGACGACAAACTGATAAACCAAAAATCACTTTTTGGAGATCAGGGGACGAATATTTCTCAGAATATTTTTACCCATAATATAATTTTCTCTTCACTATGTTAGAAAGTGCAAATGCAAAATATATTAGCATAATATCAAATGAAAATGGTGTATTACACTATTATTACAGTATTTTAATATGTATTTTTTGACTCTAATGAAAGGAAAGAAACTAATTAGGAGATTATCTTTTCTATTTATTTAGACCTAAGATTCAATAAATCTGTGTCCGGATAGGGTTGGGTACGTACGATGAAGACAAGTCTCTTACATTTCTTTTCGTTTGTGAATCCATTCTCGTGAGGGTTGCTAATCTCTTATCAGGTGTCTTTATAGCGGATAGGGGTTTCCTCACCAGATATGGTCGATTTCGTTGAAATATACACAAGGCATACCAAATCTAGGATTACTGCCTTGTAGAGGATAGCTGAATCTCTAAAGGCTAAAGGAGGAAAATGTTCAGTAAAATCCTGATCCTCAAGACTGGGTTAGGGCTTACCGTTAACGAGCGTGTATACGGAATTCTTGTTACGGACACAAAATAACAACCTCTGACCAGGATTAGAAATCAAGTTTATATCCAGATAAGTAATGTAAAGCAAGATATAAGGTTGGATACATTTATGTCAACGTGGAATGTGCAATAAAAGTCAAAACCATTAGTTCCAACTTATGATTGGAACACACTATGTGAATGAAGAAACCTTTGGAATACAAAAAAGTAGTAAAAACCTAACTGAGGGAGAAGCATGGAAGGGTACGATTCTCAGTCCATGTGGAGAGAAGCTCGAAGAAGGAACTGAAAATAGGGGTAAAAACCGTTGTCCAATTGACACCAGGATGGAGAACTAGGACAATTAGGATAAACGGTCTAGAGGAAGATTTGAGGAAAATAGGGGTCAGGAGTTGAAGAAGAGAACTGGAGGACAGAAAGATTGGAGGCGTATTGTGCTGGAAACCAAAGCTATTGTGTAGTCTTACAAGCATTTATGTTACTTTTACACTTTTACTCGTGGTGTGTTAAATTTGAGATAATCTACTATACTCTCATTAAAATTTGTTGATAGCTGTTTTATCTGGTTTTAATAAATGAGATTATAAAAGGATCTTATACTAATCAACGCAGAGTGTGGCGGGATATTTTTGGTAAAACATACTCTACCTATTTCTAGAAATTAATATGCATTTCTTCCAGCAAATGAACCCTGAGTTTAGTGTTCAGCAATGTTCTTCTTACGTATATCAAGAAAACGTTTACTTGGAAAACGTACATCAAATTAGATGGAAAATTTAAAAAAAGTATTTAGTTGCAGACGGAAAAGCCATGCAGATAGAATTATTTCAAGTACGACTTGGACTCTAGAAAATACTAAAACATTATGTGTTTTAAGAGAAATATATTACTATACAAAATTGCTATATTTAAATTGTGGGATTACTAGTTTTGAATGGTCATGAGCAACAAATTAAGTAACTATTTTAAAAAGTCATCTAAAAATTAACTGAACAAAAACTATAATATAAAATACAAAAAAGGAGAGAAAACGCACATATTTTTACGACAAATACTTCATTCTTAAAACGACAAATTTTAATGATTAAGTCACCATCTTCAGTCGTTTAGTGTATACTGTACAAACTTAACTTAAAAATTTGCTTTATCAGTTGGCCTCAGCCATATTTACTTCAGTTGCACAAAGTTTGTGTACATTTAAATAACTGAAGCTTATTTGTAGACGCGCTGAACCACCATAAAGAGTTTATTATGAAAAAATGTCCATTTGCTTCATTTGTTGATTGATTTCCTCGATTGTCCTTTATTTTAAATTAATAAAATGGAAAAAGTAAAAGTTTTGAGAATGTAACAATTTTACTAATTTTTTTTTACGTTCACACATATTTCAGTTTCAAGGTCTCTTCATTAAGAAAAATTTTAAAAAGTGGTTTTGAATACATGTTTATTTATCTACCGTTCTTGATGCCCGCTGTGTCCAAAAAGGTGGGACAGATTTTTAACAAAATTGGTATGCGGAAAATTTTGGTCCATATTTTTGTTAAACAATTATTTATGGTATCATAATGACAATTGTAACCCCCCCTTCCAACCCCAATCAAAAAAATTATAGGTCTCCAATTTTTATATTAAAATCGGTTTCATCAATTTCTATTAGATTTTGGTGAAAATATATGATCCAAACCATTGTGTCAGACCGATGGTTATTATTTTTTTATGCAAAATTTACATACCTTTGGTGCATTGGTTTATGTTGTAAACTTATAACCACAAAAAATAATCGATATAATTTCGATTTTCTAAGACGATGTTCATGGTATATATATTTTACCTTTTTATCGATAACTACAGAACCAGTATTTTTCGTAAGATAGGCCTCATGAACACGCATGGTTTGTTTAGACATTGGTTTTGCGTATAAATATGTGGGAAAGTTAGTCCACAAATTATGATTAAATTGTTGTAAGTTTATTACAATCATTTTATTTGTTTCAAATGATATTCGCATACCAAATAATCACACATACTCATAAAATAGTTCACTATTAACATACGAGAAAAGCTTCTCTTAGTCAGAATATATCCTGCATTTCTAAGGATTATGTCCTGCCTCAAAGTTGTAACCTCTTACGTAATCCTTAACTTATCCTTTGCCTTGGAGTCTCTACTTTATACATGTTGTGACTTTACAAGTTTGCATTTATTATTCGCCAGCATTTTACGTCTTATTCTGGTAGAAAAGTAAAATAATTCTTTGTCACGTAATGTAACATATAAAAAAAGGACACAATGATACAAAGAATAATTAACTAGAAAAGACTTAACACAAACACGAGTTGTAGACTTTACAATGACGTAAAATTACAGACTTCGTTGCATTAAAACACTTATATAATATTCATATAGTTTCAGCTTCCCTCCCTCTAGTCAAACTTTGCTCCTTATCATTGTAGAGATGTGGGGATGGATCCATTACATGCAGAAATAAATCTGCAAAGTTGTATCTAATTTTGTGTGTTATAAGTTGAATAACACAAGAGATATCAACAAAACGTTAGTATGGAAGATTACCTTCTAATTTTCAGTACTCCTGGGGGAGCAACATAATAATATAAATTATTTAAATTATAAGAAGATCTTGTGATATATAATTTTAAAGGGTTTGATGGGTGGAGAAAAATGGATAAAAAAACTTAATTTCATTGACGTAATTGAAAATAGTTCCCGTTGAAAGTATAAAATAGTTGTTCTTACACAATTTTCATAACGGTAATCAATTTTAAATGAACAAATTATCGTTACACAATGATCATTTTGGAATAGTTACCATTTTATATATTTGAGTTGATAGCCTCAGGATAAGGATATACACTATATAAGGATATTACACTAAAATGTAGAGTTTATTCCCAAATCAAAATTCCCAATTTATGGATTAATTCTAAAGCTGTTTTCCTAGAAACAAATGATTAAAGATCAAGAAATCTTCAAAATATTTTGAAAAATTAAGGTCGGATTTTAAAAAAGTTGCAGATAAAATTGTTTATTATTAATCAAGAATAAGAATGTTTACAATTATCGGTTTACAAAAATTGAGTTAACCTTTGAATTACCTTGAAAATATAAACTAAACTAGTAATTAATAATGTCACATTACTTTCATTTAAATTATTTTCCATCAAAACTTAAAATATTCATTTGTCTTAATTTACAGGAAAAAAAATAGCGTTCATTAATTTAAAAAAATTAACGTTTTACAGATGTTTACTTACACCCCTTCTCTCTTTAAGAAAACTATATCTAAAAGCATAAAATACGATGTTCACGTTAATACATTAATATGTTTTTAATGGAATATTTTTGCATCTTTACTTTATTATTACGTTTTTAACTGGTTGGAAATCTCAACTAATATACGAGCGGAGGTGCCAAAAAAATTGTAATCTTACAGTGCGTTTTCAAAACTAGAACAATTGATAATAAAATTTAAACATCTTTTGTAACTGGCAACCATTGAGATAAGCCTGTTGCCGTATTAATAAGCTTCAAAAGATGACAAATTTCTTTCACAACTGACAATAATTCTGGTTACGAAAGCTAGAATTACAGTGACGGGAACTGGATGTGCTAATTACACACCAATCAACTGAAAAGTGTGTTGCAGGTCTGCTCTGTTTTGTATTATTGAATGCATTACAATTACAATAGAGTCGCTTTAGCTGTTCGAGTGGGAGACAACATCGGGATGTAGAGAGAAGTCAGAAACAACTGCTTCATCTAGAAAGCGCCTTTAAACTAAAATGATTATAAAATAGAAATAATATAACATCAACAATCATAAACAATAAATTACAACAAGGTCTGATAAACAGCTCTGCCTATAGCGATGTAGACGTAGACAGTCTAATATGTTTTAGAAAGATATGAAATTGGTTAATAAATCACAAAAAATAAAGAGATATTCGCACAGCTACTGAAGCTTAATTAAATGTACATGTTAAGAAAACTAAAACTTTTTTAACGTTCTTTAATTTATGACTAATGAAGACTATGAAAACCCAACGCTATCGGGTTGGGACACTGCGTAAATTTAGATGATTACAATTCGAACTGCGGCGAGATAAGAGCGCGCTCTGCTGCTATGCTCCTCAGAAATATAGATAGATGAATCTAAATATTGTGCGATAATGAGTCATTGTGCTACTACCCAGCTTACAAACATTGGTTTCATACGTCCTTGATTGTACCTTATGTTTTTAGAAAGAAGTGATTTCAAACGTGCGATGAGTTGAGAGGAGAATTCCTTTTTCTATATTTTAGATATTACTTGCAAATTTATTTTCAGGTCCAATATTTTTTTCCTATCATTATACTAAACTAAACGCATGGTTTTCTCAAGATTAATACAGGGTCGTTTATTACTCAAGTATTAAAGAAAAGTAGAGAGTTATAACAAGAGGTAAATTTAATAATTTCATCCCCCACCTAGAAGATTGTACAAATGAAAGAGAACTTTCCTAACTCGAGGTGAAGTGTAAAAGTTTGGACATAATTCAGCCAAAACAGCACTTTCCAAACAATATTACCTTCAGCTATAGAAACTGAAATGCCGAATTTAATAACAGCTACTGTGTACGAATTACACTAATATAGTGTTTGTTTAAATATTAATATTAATATAAATATAAATAAATGTTAAACAAAAACTGACACAAACTTTTTTTAATTTGTGGTGCATGCACATCATCTTACCAAGAGGTTTTATATCTTTTAATCAATAACTCTAAAATACGTTTGTTTAGAGTCATTAAAAGTTCTACAAGATCAAAATGTAATAAAAATCATTAGTACTATTTTAAGAAAAATAATTTTTGTACATCCAAATTTTGAGTTACTATGTCATGTTATTTGGAACGTTTAATTACAAACCCAAAACATCCTTAAACAAAATAACTATACTGCTTTATACCGAATTAGTCACGACCGAATTGAAACTACAGACATTTTTTTCCTCGATTAAAGAACGTTTTCAACAATTTGTTTTTAGTACAAACCCTATTTTTATCGTAAATCGGGTACCAGTGGATGTGGATTTTAAAGCTGCAAAAATTAAACTCTACTGGTCATTGTAAAAGCTACAGTATAGAGAAAGAGTATTCGATAACAAATTTTTTTTTAAATTTGAAACTGGCCATGTTTTGAAATTTACTAACCAATATTTGTTTGTTAAAAACCTTGTCAAAAAATTTTCAAAACCGAGCTCAGGAACACAATTTTGAGGTCACGTATATCGGTTGTAATGATTATATATTTAGTATTGTATCATATGGTAAATATCTTACTGTGCCAGGTCTTAGGTTAGGTTAGGTTAGGTTGGGTTAGGTTAGGTTAGGTTAAGTTATCTTAGGGTTAGGTTAGGTTAGGTTGGGTTAGGTTAGGTTAAGTTATCTTAGGGTTAGGTTAGGTTAGGTTAGATTAGGGTACCTTAAACTTGGCGATTTCGTAAAAAACTGCCTTCAATTTCTATCTCTCTAGCGTTTTCTTTTCACCCCTTTTCCCGCGGACCTCTTACGTGAGACACCTGCCACAATAAACACAAAGATTAAAAATTATAACAGAACACTTTTTTTAAAGTGTTTGTTAATATATTTTCAACCTTATGTTCAACCTCCTAACTTTTATCCAAATTCATTCCAGATTTAATCCCTCTAGGACACTCACCGCAAATAAATATTTAACATTTTAAGTTCATTGATTTACTCACATTAAAGGCAACCCGTAACATAATACCACGAATAGACATTCAGAGACTATTCCGAACTGTGTGGATTTCAAAACATTAAATACCATCGGATTACCTAAAACTGCTGTACCGTCATAATAATTTACTTACTTAGTAATGGAAAGTAAAACTTAATTTACGGCAGGGTCAAATTGCACACCCTTGCAAAATAGAGAGTAATTGGACCTCCCTTCCCGATTTATTTGATCGAGCATGAAATTAAATGTCCGAGCGTTTTCGAAGCTCTATAAAAATATCATTTATTCTGTTAGGGTACTTTTTAATTGGAGAACCTGAACCTTGATAGTAACGAAAAATCTTATAATACAAATTTTAGATATTTCAATTGCTTTTATTTGAGTCCTCAATTTTTCCTCTGTGATGAAAATTGGCCTCGTTTTGATCGAAATATAAAAGAGAAGAAAAAACATGTACGCCTTACAACCAACAATTACAAATTGATAAATTTATGAATAATAATATCATAAGCTCAAATATCAATTGATGATAAATGTTTCATTATTATTCAATGAAAATTTGTATTTTTATTATGTATTTGATAAATGTAAATTGTGTTTTAATATAAATCCGTGTTTCTTTACTATACTTACATTTATCAAATATAATATTAATAATGATAACTATATTGTTAGTACAAGTATATAAGCAATAAACTGTTTAATATTATTACAAAAATAATATATTTTAAATATTATATATATATATATATATATTTATTATATATATTCTATTGTTACTTAGTTTAAAAAATACCTCTTTTTCATTTTCTCATTGTTCTTTCTTCTGTCTATTTACTCTCCATTAATCATTTTTTTAAATTTATTCATTTATATAATTATTCATATAAGATTACACACATAGACAGATATGATTAAGTTACCTGTCAATATATTACTGTAATATTTGTAATATGTTGAATAATACTATTAAAATATTTTCTCAAACTTAGGCTATTCCCACAAAAAGATACAATTTTAACGTTAATGTTTTTATAATCACAAGACGTAAACAATAAAAGAACATTGTTTTGAATAATTATACAAAAATAATGTTTAATCCTTATTTTGGACAAACAATATTGTTATTTCTTATTTCAATCATAACGTGGTTAATTTTCAATATAAACTAAAGGTAGCGATTCCGATTCAAAGGCAGTGGAATTATCTAAAATAAGTCATTTTGGATTATATTTGTGGTTGTTGAGTTATTGGGAGTGCTCTCAGAGCCACCTCCAAAAGACCATAATTCCGTACATTTGAATAACGTTCAATCAAGTTAAATCAAATCAAATTTGAGAAAACATTATGATGTTTAAAAGTTGTTTGTAACATTTTTCAACCCTTTCACACGCACCTCTTAAAAAGTGATTCTACATTTAATTTATTTTTGAAAAAAAAAGAAGTATTTAAAACTAATTTTCATAGTTTTTATTACACTTTATTTTTTTATTTTTAAAATGACTATAGAATGTTGCAAATCAATACATTATATTTTGAACACATTTTTTTTTTCATTTAAAAGCTGCCCAATATTATGGCTGGTTTCCCAGAGTATCCCAACAGAAATAACTATATTTTTCAAGAGTTTCGAAAACGCTCTGAGATTTAATTTCATACTCGATCAAATACACTGGTGAGGTTCAATTACTCTCCATTTTGCAAGGGTGTGCGATTTTAACCCGTATCAAATTAATTTTACTTCCCAATTACTGGGTAAGGCAATTATTATGGCGTAAAAAGTTTTAGATAATCCGATGTTTTTTAAAGTTACCCTGGGAACAGTTACAGACCATTTGGAACTGTCTATGTCTGATTTTGTGAAAAGGGATGTCTTTAATATGAGAGATCAATAAAATGGAAATGTTAAAAAATGATTTGAGGTGAGTGTTATTAGGAATTAGTTTTATCTAATACCTAATTTTAAGTTCAAGTGATAAAGTGATTATTGGTTAAATAAAATATATATAGACCGGTAATAATAGACTGGTAAAGTATCTTTATAATTGTATGAAAAAAATTATTGATATCTCATCCCCTTTATTGTAAACTATTTCAATTAGTCCCACGTTAAAACAAGCTGAATATTATTGTAAAATATAAAAAAATTTAATGAGTGCACCCAACCAGTATTTTTGTTCAGATGTTGTTAAATTCATTATGTGTGACTACCGGCAAGGTGAGATGCAACTTTTAGAATATATTTTTTGACAGATTCTCTTCTAAATTTTAAGAATATGGTATTTTATTTTGTGTATGGGTGACAGTAATAGAAATTTTATGCTATATTTATTAACTTTGTTGTGAGGATGATGTCAAAGCGATGATTGGATTTACATCAAATCGCGTAAGGGTTGGTGGTGGTAATATTGCAATGGTGGAACGTGATTGTCAAACATTATCTGATGAACACTTGGTCTTTAAGTAAGACAACCCGTTGTCAAGACAATGCGTCATATCACTTTTTAACCTTTAATTTTCATCTAAACTATTACGAGATTTGATATAAAATCTAATAATTCTGCAAAACACCAAACCTGACTCAAGCTTAATTGTGAGACAACTTGAAGATTTTCGATTTTGATACAATAAAAATAACAATTTTCCTATAATGTTATTTAAAGTTCCATTTATATTTTTTCACATATGAGCAGTATAAAGAAAGTTATGTGAGGGGGGGGGGTATCAATGTTTTTGAGGTTATATTCGTTTTGATGTTTAATGGGTTTAAAAAAAGAATGTTTTTTGAATGAACACTGTCTGTAACCTGTCTGTCATATGTTCAGTAGGCTACTCTACAACCCAAAAGCGTGGACAAATTTTAATCTAAATAGTTTTTTAGAATTATTTGATAACTCAAAATTTAGAGGTCATTAAATTTTGTTATTAAGATTTAACGGTTTTAATTCACTCTTTGCACAAGCATAGCTTTAAAGAACCCTGATATAACGTATTGGTCGTCAATTGTCCTCCAATCTGTCAGTTTGCGAGCTATTGGTAAGAAACCCCCAAAATCAGCTATTAGGTTGTATAAAATACGTTATTTCTCAAAATCGCCTCCATAGATTTCGTTGAAATTTTAATGAAATATGAATATTAATGACCCAAGCACGTGTGCAAAGTAAAACCAATCAGGAATAATTGGCGAAAAAACTAACTTCAATAAATGCTGGATTTTAATAAAAACGACTTTCGCTGACGTCATTAAAAGCGAAGCATATTTATATTTTTACTGACAAACACCGAACTGATATTTTTGCTACGAATACCATAGTTTTGTCAGTATTTCGATTGTACTGCAAGTTTGTGCAATGATTTTGCATAATTTATTGAAACAGTTCTTCTTATTGAAATAGGGCCTAAGCTTCCACTACGAAATGTGCACAGTTTATTACCTTCAGAATAAGATATGAGGAAACCAAAATCTTATTTTAATCTTGAACAATCAAAGGTTGCCTCACAAAACGTACGAAAAAGAATTTAATCTCAAAATGCTGTAGAATACGTTTAACATTTATAAATAATCTTTTCCCTCCAAGTGGGATATTACTTTCTAAGATGAAACATTATCTTGAAACAAAGAATAATGGTTCAAAACTGTATTTTGCTAATTTATTACATTTTACGCTCTATGTATATATTCTTCGCAAATATTTTCTTTCCTTTAACAATACCAAATTTATATGTCAATAAAATTAAATGTGTATTACACTATTTAATTACCCTTTGGGGAAATAAGAGTGCAACCCGAAGTGGGGAGACGTAATACGTGCACTGATCATTATAAACATATTTGAGGGTACAATGGTATAATGAAGTCATCATCATCGAACTGTCCATGTCGATGGAGAAATCGAATTCCCTTTGTATAATAACAATGTAGGTATCCATCTCCAAGAAAGATTTTCAGTAGTGTTAGATTTTAATGAAACATAGGTTTAGTACATAGATTTATTTTTATAATGAATTCTTTATGCAGCAAGTTTGGAAAAATGGTTTCAAAATTACGGCTATACGTGGAAGATTTTCCGTTCCAAAATATTATAGGTATAAAATAAATAATAAAAATATAATTGAAACTAGGGGAACTATAAAAAGGAAATGTATTTTTACAAAATTTAATTTTTTTACAAATTTGATTTCATCATTGAAAGAGCGTTATGAAAATGTTATTTTTTTTTTATTCCAATAAGTTTCGTTTAAAAAATTATAAAATAAATGTTGAAACAATACTTGAAAAAATTTCTCACTCATGCTTCAACAAAACAAATTAAAAACTAATCGTCACCAGAAATACCAGTTCGATAGTTGTCAATTAGAAAGTAAAAATGAACTATGGAGGACATGTTTGAAAGCAAATTAAATAAAGGCTTTAACTTGTTTGCTTGTAAAATAAACACTTCAGCGTAATTAATTGACATCCAGTTTTTATGACAGCGATCTAGGTTAGCTTTTTAACAATTATTCCTGAACCTATTTTTTCCTTACTATTTTCCACATTGATTTGAGTCATTAATTACATTTACTAAAATTTGAACACAATCAGTAGACAGTATAACAAACACACAGAACACAATTCTCATTAAAAAAATACGCCTAAGTATCAGACGCGTTTCAGCGACAAGGTCGTCCTCTTCAGTGATACACGAGCTACACCAAGTTATAGTTTGATTGGTGTAGCTCGTGTATCACTGAAGAGGACGACCTTGTCGTTGAAACGCGTCTGATACTTAGGCGTATTTTTTTTATGAGAATTGTGTTCTGTGTGTTTGTTATACTGTATAGTTTTAATCATAAGTCAAGCTCAACATTTAATACAATCAGTAGAGGCGATTTTTAGAAACTGCGTATTTTATATCAGACCCATTTTATAGATAGAGAAGGCGACAAATATATTTTGTTGGGGTTTTTGGATGCTACACTTGAGGAAAATGTGACCAACATCGTTAGAACCAAATTTGAGAAAATCGTATTTTTAACTACAACACTTCCCAAATTATAAATTATCAAAAAAAAACCCAAAACATGTCCGTATACAAAATTTTATTAAAATCGCCCCCACAGGTTTATGCTGTAGAGAACTGGACATACTACAGATGATAGACTCCTGCAGATAGATGGACATCGTTCATAAAATTACTTTTTATGGATTCAGAGAACCTCGGATATATAATTTTTTAAACACAAAAAAATAACTTTTTTCAGGCTCCAATAAACTACTGGAATAGTAAACTAACTTGGCTACCTCACATGACTGACCTTTGTAAGAAATTATCCAGAGTTGCCTATCTGATAAGAAAACTTAAGACGTTTTGTTAGCACTGAGGTAATCTTTTAGGTTATGACATTCGTCTGTGGGGCAACTATAGGGCATCTGTTAGAGGATTTTATGGCAGAAAAAAAGCAGTTTGAAGTGTACATGGTTTATCTGACAGACATTCATGTAGAGTAAGCTTTTCCAAATTACTTAATATGAAATTGCCTTCTTTGTACGTTTATTGCAATCTAATCAATGCGAAGCAAAATATTTCCAAATTTGATAGTCACAGTTCCAACCATGATTACAATACAAGGAATGGATGTGATTTAGTCATCCCTTGCTGCAGGCATTCAAGGTCTTATACAGTCACAGCTACCCAGAGTATACGTTGTTCAACAAGCTTCCTGTATCCGTAAAATCACTGACTGAAAATAAACTTAAAGCTGTTATAGCAAAATGGTTTAAAGAGAATGCATTCATTGAGTTGGATTGTGATGTTTAGGACCTTGATCAATGAGTGTAGATTATTGTACTGACTTTTGCTAATTGCATATTTGTCATATGTTTAAAAGCAATAAACAAATAAATAAATAAACTCCATACTATGTGCATGTGAGAAAGTAAATAAATACCGGTCTTTTTATTCAATCTATAATCTTTTTAGTTTATATTGCGAAATTACCTTCTCTTAATAAAACCCTTTGAGCACAGTGGTATTTTATCAAGATTCAAAAATTATAAAAGAATATTAAGTTAGATAAAAACAATAAAGCACGCACAATAGCGGTAGAAGAGGTTATTGATTAGGTTGCTAAGATGTTAGATATTAATTCAAAACAAGTAAGAAAAGAAGCGGTGGGGGGGGGGTTACTTCTCGGAGGTTAAGTGCAGCATTGAGAGCTTGAACCGTTACACCAAGAGAACACGCTTGCTTTATTCAAAGATTACAAAACAGAACCAAGAAATCCTAGCTAAAATGATTGTATAAACTCCACAAAACTATGATGTGATCAACACGAGCAATTTACACAACTTTACAATAAACTTTATAAACGTAAAAGAATTCAAGCCTCAAACATAATAAACCTATCGGACAAAATAAATACGGCCATTAAATTCGTTTTTTTGGCGAATGTTCAATCCAAAAAAGTTACTACTATTATGGCGACACAAATATTAATAATAAAAATAATTTGCCACAAGTAGTATTTATTCAAATGCATTTCAACGACAAAGTCGCTATCTTCAGTGATATAATCTTGTATCTAATAACCAAATATGTATATTACATTATTCGTATATATAGTAGAGGGAAATTATAATATAAAAGTGATGTAACTTGGAACTTGAATTTTTGATTGTTTTTCTTTTTATACATGTAACTGAGTGGGAAAACGAGAAAAATTTATAAAATGGACTGGATTTTCACTAGAAAAGTGTATAAAAGTACATTTAGAGTGCATCGCTAAACTATTTGTTAAATATCTCCGGCTCTATGGGCCGTATAAAAATTAAAATACTCAGAAATGAAGGGACTATCGAAATGGTAGGGTTTAGTAACATTAAGAGAACTTTCTAACCTCAAAAAATTGATTTCTGGATTTAAGATTTTGTTCGGTAATTATGCAACAAATGGGATACAAATCATCAGATCTTCACAAAAATTGGACGAAATATATCTTTACACTAGAAATCGGTGTTTCTAAATTTTAAAGAAATTTTAAATAAATACTTTTTATGGCCACAGTTGGCCATTTTCGAAAAGAAATTCAAAACATTGTAATTTAATGAGAAGTGGTCGTAGAGTAAACTTTTTTTGTTGTATATTATTACAGTATTTTTTACCTATTTTCTAGTGAACATTTGCATGAATTTGTTTATCAAGGTAAAGTACCCTTTTAATTAAACAAATTTGGTTGTTCGTATATACTGTATCTTTCTAATGTCATTCTCAATCAAATAAACAAATTTTCATAAAAAAGTTTCAAATAAATGTTGACAATTCATAAATGGGGGACGTCGTTGTCTAGATCCAGCCCCGATTTACTGGAAAAAATGACAAAAGAGTAAGTAAATTGACAATTTTTTATTTAGTAAAAACTGTAATTAAAAAAAAGAAGTTTACTCTTTTATCACTTCTCATTAAATTACAATCTTTTCAATTTTTTTCGAAAATGTCAAACTGTGGCTGTAAAATGAATTGTTTTGTTTGCAAATTTGACCACAGATTTCTAGTGTAAAGACACATAATTTGTTCAACTTTCGTGAAGATCTGACGATTCTTACCCCTACTTGTTGCATTTTAAGTGTAAAAATACTTAAATTCAGAAATTAGAATTTTTGAGGTTAGGAAGTACTCTTAACGTTACTATATTATACCATTTCATTAGTCCATTCATTTCCGAGTATTTGTATTTATCTACGGTCCATAGAGCCGGAGATATTTTAAAAAATAGTGTAGTATCAAAATGCATAAAAATGTACTTTTTTAGCGAAGCTCTAGATTTTGCTACGTTTTTCGGTTACCCACTTAGTTGTATGTACAAAAACAAAAATTCAACTTCCCAGTTACATAATTTCTAATCAATTTTGGACTAATTTCTCTCTAATAATAGCTCCTAATTCGTTATTTAACTGACATCAAATATGAACTAAGCTAATAGAAATAAGTACACCTTGTAAATTTTATAAAACGAAAACGTTATTTATTTATTTTTAAAAATTAAAGCTACCCTTATTTTTATCTCCAGCCTTAAAGCGATTTAAAAAGTTTCTCATTCGGTGGGATACTTTAAATTTTGTATCAATCAAACCAATTGCCCAATCGAACCAATTGTTCAATCGAGCCAATCGTCCTGTCCAGTCGACCCAATTGTGCAATCGAACTAACTGTCCAATCGAACCAATTTTCCAATCGAGCTTATGATGGACCAGAAAAAAATATTCCAATGCTTATTTACGTACTACATATAAATGTAATCTATCTTGACATTTTGGTTTGTAGTAAGAAAACTGTATCTATCACGATCCCATAGTGATGTAAACAACCAATATAAATAAATAAATAATAATTACTGCTTACTAACATAATTAAACATACAAACAAACACACACACACACACTACTATTTAAATGATGGTTTTCGTCTGTTGGGAAAACAAGCAATCTTGTCTATAAGTTTAATATTGCGCGAATTTAATATGTTTGAAAGTTATCACAAAGAATTTCGATGACGTCCACTTTACAGTGAAACACGATAAATTTTACATGTTCTGAAAAATTTAAATTACAATATATGGAGAGAAAATTATCCAATTGATATCCGAAGAATCTCATAAAGTAAACTAAGGAAAATCTTTAGTAGAGAATAATTAGCTGGTATTCTTCAGTGACTAATTTCCCATTTGTGTATAAAATATCTCCGCCAGATTGTTTTCTTTCGGCGATTACGTTCCCACCTACGTACATGAGTAAAGTTGCGGGGTTTAAAAGACATAATTGAATGTGTAAAGTGTATCTTTTAGAACAAATGGTAGTTCTGATATCTAAACGAATAAGATAAATAAGTCATATAATAAAAATCATCACAATTGCAGAACAAGAATTGGACCTGATATGAAAAACCTCAATATTACTTCTGTAGCCGTCTATCTGTGCGCGCGAAACCTTCGCTACTATCTTGGCAGAAAACGTACTGATGGGGAGCCTATGGGCATTGTTTGCCCCTTTCCGCCCGACCCTACACTAATTTTGTGCTGCGTTATTATGCCATACTAAAAGGGATGTTTATAAAGGCAATGTAAATATGTATCAGACTATGTTTTACAGTATTATGAAATATTAAATGTACCAAATCATATTAGCATGTCTTTCATTATGATAAATATAAATACAAATTATAATTATAAAATATTTAAATGGATATGTACTATCAATGAAAATTTTATGTGTGACAACAACCTAAATTAAAACGACACACGTTATTCAAGAATTAAATGTATTTGTAAATAAATGTAAGTTATGTTAATAGACTTTGTTTTTAACAATTAAAATAAACATACATTTAAATAAGAAATATTCAGGTGTGGCTACAACAACCTAAATTAAAACGAAACACGTTAGTCAAGAATTAAATATATTTATAAATAAATGTAAGTTATGTTAATAGACTTTGTTTTAACTATTAAGTGTTTGAATATTTTTTATGTAAATTATTGTTTTTATATTGTTAGTTTTTCGTGTTGTAAATAGTTTATTGTGTAAATAGTGATTTTAGAGTTCAAAGTGTTTGATTTAGCTACTAAGTGTATATTAATCACTGCTAGGAATGTGATTCTCAGTGAAGACAGGACTCTAATTTTGGCATTCTACCTAATGAACTTATTGTAAATCATTTTTCTCTTTTTATATAAATTAAACACTTATAAATGATGTATTTTATGAATATCCGATTAATTTTTCCAATAAAATAATATTTATATTTTTTTCGATTTATTTTCAGATTATTATTTTTTTTAAAACGTACTTGTAGTGGTGGTAAAAGACTTTTTTTACAGTTAAACTATGTAGGAGTTCATTAAACTAAACGAATGAATAGTGATTATGTAACAATGAACTAAGAGTAGTAATCTAAGAGTTAGGATGTAACAAAACGTCAGAAACGAAGGTTTCGACTGAAAACACCTATGTTTTTAGAAAAGAGTCCTCGCACCCCCTCTCGCCTTGCAACCCAACTACCAGCCTGCGAGCACAGTTAAACGGTCGTACCCTTCGGTATTGTGGGTGTGGAATTATAGTTGTAGTTTAAAGGCAAAACAACTTCCAGTCATCATCATCAAGCCCTGGAGAGGATAGCTTTAAGGAGTGAATTACTTCATACTTTATGCCCAGCAACACTGAGCATTTCAAAAATTCTAACAGATTAAAAATTGGAGTTGTCGTAAATCATAGTGCCATTCTACTCTAGTTATAAATCGTATATTAACTATCAATGAGAGGTTTACATTTATACTTAAATGTCTCCTGAATGTGTTCTTCGTTTCATATGTAAGGATACACAGTTTGGATAAAGTTATGTATCTGATTATAAAAATATATTTCAAATTTTTTTCAGGAGGAATCTATTTTGTGGTCCCTGAAGTAAAAAAGAGGAAGATTTGGAGATCTTCCATGTCTTCTCACTGTCATTGAAATATTTACATTTACAAACTGAATTGACACTTCTCACTACAATTGAAATGTTTTTATTTCAAAAATTTCTTTATTTTTTATGGAAGTGTTAAATTTTTCACAAAAATTAATGAAAAATATTTCATTCAAATAAATTACTTGATATTTTACTAGGCAATAAAAGAACCTTCCGTATTGTGCGTATGTATTTGTATTTGTCGTTTAAAAGACAAAATACCTTTCGGTCATCATTAAAAGCCCTGGAATAGCTAGGCGGGCTTTTGAGGATAGCTTTACTTTTAACGAGTGCTTAACTTCATATTTAATGCCAAACACAACACTGAGCATTTCAAAAATTCTTGTAAGGTTATTTACAGATTTTAGTAATTCATAGTGCCATTCTACTCTAGTTGATAGTCGTATATTAACTATATAAATGCGAGGTTTATATTTATTTTTAAAATGTTCGTTTCAAGTATGGATGAAGTTATGTAATTGATGATAAAAATCTATATCAATTTTTTCCCCGCTGGCATCCATTTATAAAGTAAACGTGTCCCTAAAGTAAAGAAAGAAAAGTTTTGAGATCTTAGATGTCCTTAATTCAAAAACGAGAACATATTACAATCAAATTTGATGTGTAATATATTTATATCCATATTTCGAGACCTTTTTTTTTTTTTTTTTTTTTTTTTTTTTTTTTTCAGTTTTTATTTGTGGTAGCTGGCATAAAAAAACACAAATGTTCTCAAAATCGGCTAAAACTATTTACCTCAACGTTTGTTTGTGTGTAGCATCTAAGTATCCAAACATAACTTATTGGTCACCACCTGTCCAAAAATTCCGGTTCGTTGGTAAGCCATGGAGCTGTTGTATAAGACGTAATTTCTCAAATTCAGTTATACCGATTTCGTTCAAATTTTAGAGAAATGTGCAGATTTAGACGCAAATTGGTTTGGCAAACGCATGTAAATATATATTACAGCGTATAAATAATTGGTAAAAACATAAATGAACCTTCAAACAGTCACATTAACGGCACCGGGTATGCGGTTAGGACAAAAGCTATGCAAGTTTAGATCCTTTTATTTTAAATACGTAAAAACTGTTTCAAATCTGTCAGTTAATTTTTTACTAATAATTAACGAACTGAAATTTTTAGTGACGAATAGTGTTGGTTGGTTTCTATAGTGGGGTGCTGAGAAAGTTTGTTTAATATTTTAGCACCGTTTGTGTCACTAAAAGTTCTATTATGTAGTGAATAGTAACTATTATCTTGCAATACATGCAATTATCTGCTTTGAAACTATTTATAATCAGTGGGAAATTTCCATTTTTCCAAAAAAAGTAATATAAAATAATTTCTTTAAAAATAAGACTTACGGGACAATATAAAAGCAACTGCAATATTGGATTTGTTTGAAGGAAAGACCTCTCGGTCTTCATTGTTTTATAAAAAAAGTAAGAAAAGAACATATAAGAAAGCCCCTTAGCCCTTGATTAATCTAATAGTGTCAGTGCAGGAAAAGAACAAGAGTTGTTCAAGTTCTTTGAAAGAGGAAAGAGAAAGATGTAACTTAAAACTACATAAAAAAAAACTGTCGATCCAACTAGGGACATCGGGATTAGCACCCGGTATTCACAATAGGTCAGTCTTTGAGGGTAACTTCGGCGTAAAGCTCTCAAGATATAAAATAAATTTAGCATAATGACACTAGTGCTAGAACTTTGCATATCTGTGAGTTACTACTACCCTTATTGTTCGGCAGCCATTGTAGAAAATAGTCCTAGTTTCATTTCCAAGAGTGGGAAAACGTAAAGTATAATAACAGACAATATTATTTCTTTATTCTTCCACTTTTTAAAGGCTTAATTTTCAGTAATTAGTAAACACACAACTAATTATGACTTTATTTTGGAAGTAGGACTACATTACATTTAAGGAGTGGCATACGGAAATAAAAGTGGTTAAAATGAGCAGGATACTTCTAATAAATTCAATGAGAAATATTGCAATTGCATTTATGGCACAACTTCATAGACTTAAAACACAAGGTGGTTCATACTATAACAGAGCGTAAATAAAATTATTTATTTCCTAATGACATTCATACAAATAAATTATAATCTATACTTAATGCCTATTGCAACAGTGCTTACTAATAATTTGTATAATACTTATACATTTTAAACGTAATTAATTTATTCAGGTTATGGCGAACCCCAAGACTGGCAAAAACAGTCTTTGAAGTTTTTTCATTAGCATTCTACCCTAAAAAACCTACAACTGTTCAACCAGCATTATCGGTCTTCATAAGACTTTTATAAATATAAATTCAATAAATAAAATTAAGTTATTTGTTTTACTATAACATTTAGGACAGACTTGAATTAAAATAGGTTTCAATTATTATTTTACCGATAACAACAGCTTTAATACCTTCTTATTTTGAAGTCCAACGGACTTAGTATTCCGATAATTTTATATATACGATGTAAACTTTTATCTGAAACATGTAAATTGAATGCCCCGCATCTCCTCATATTAGCTCATTCTACATCTGAACCCATATTTAAGCCTCATATTATCGTATGCTTTAGGTCTCTCTTATTCAATGATTTTATATAACTTTCTACATGCTACGTACATGTGATAAAGAATAAAGAATGAAAAGATGAGACAATAACAAAACTTCTCATTGGTAGTAAATATACATCTATCAACTAGACCAGAATGGCTTCATAATATTGCATTAATAAGATGTTTTAATTAATACTAATTTTTGGAATGTTCAGCGTTGCTGGACACAAAACAAGAATCTTACCCATGAAGTGGAGCTATCCCAGAGTCGAGTAAGGGCTGCCGAATCCTGAACGTTACGAACTTAATCTATTTACTTATTAAGGGGTTTTCCCTAGTCCAGTACTTCTTCTCTTGCGTGGCGCTACCTTTAATAAGGACTTAGCAATCCCAAGGTAGCCTATCCGGACACATTTCAAGTAGTCGGGTTAGAACTTAAGACCAACTCTTGTTCAGATTTCTACCTTTTTTTATAAGGTCATGATGACCGTAAAGTAGTGATGGACAAAACTGCTAATTTTAATTAGCAGCTAAATTTAGCAACTGCTAACTGTCGTATGCAATGATAAATAAGCAATAGCAATGACTACATAAATGTAGTCATTGGCAGTAGTAAGTAGGCTGCTAAGTGCTAAACTAAATAGAAAGTCATTTGATCTGTTATCGGCTACAGCTAGATTCGTGGAATCTTATCAAGTATCAATTCGTGGAAGTGTCGGCATACAATGCGCACAATAACAGTATCTGTCTAGACTTTGTTTATTTATTTATTACAGGCAACTCGTTACTATTGACATTTATTTTGTTGGACTTGGACAGTTTTAGTTTTGGTTAAAATTTTGTTAAAAATATATTCTGTTTATTAAAAAGAATTTTCTGTATTAGCTTAACATTAACCATTTTCAATTTCAATTTTTTATTAGTCCTTTAGACAAATTTCTTTTCTTTAAAACCCTAGAACTGTAAGTACTTCCCTATTCTGCAGTACTTTTTCACGTAGCGTGCAGTACTATACATTCTAATATTTGACCCACTAATTGTCATCCAATCTTAATAAACTTTATACCGTTGGAAAGGAAACTTTTCAAACTTTAATCTTTGTATTTACCATATGTTTCTAAAATGAATATTAACACGTCTAATGATCGATGGAATAATTGCAGAACTGTAAACAGCTGGTCCGTGCGTCGACGAACGCTAGAATTTCGTCAACTTTCAAGACCTATAACAGTTATACACACCGACTTTAGGACAATGATATTTACACCAATAGAAAGCTTGCATTTCCATCTTTCTATAACTGCTTTCAAATCTTAGATCACGTTTACGGTTTAGGTTTTGTGTTCAACCGCATAAAGGCTTGGTATTGGCCAAGAGTTCGACCAATAAGCAAGCATCTTTGGAAGTCGATATGTTTCTCACAGATGAAGTGTTTGTAAAATTCTTTTTACAAGGTATTGAAGATAAAGGTTCACTGATTCCATTGGTATGTCTTGTTCACATTTTGTTCCACTGAGTCTTTAGACAATCCCCTCTCTAACCAACCGTTTTTACAGTTGGAAATCATCCGCTATGTTTGTATCTAAAACCACGTTTGGCACGTTTTAGGTTAGCAGTTAGTTTGCTCTGAATTGAATGATATTTTGTTGATTTATAGTGAATAACGTTTATGAAATTGTGTTTTATATATAAATAAATAAGTGTAGTGTTTGTTATTGTGTTTGTTTAGTGAAATTAGTTTTAGACAAGCTAAATTTAGTAACAGTGTAGGCAATGTCGGTAGGTGAGTTTATAACATACATAACGAAATTTCGTTTCGTAATTTCTGATTACAAAATGGTAAGTTACATAAAATGTTCAAGTTTACAGTTCTATTCTATGATTTATTCTCTACAATTTGGTATATAAAATTTCATTTTTGGGTAAAGGATACATTTTAGAGTGATGTTTCAAAATAGGCTAAATTTTAGTGCCGGTGTGTAGTACGGACATAAAAAAATCTATTTCATAAAAACTACTTTGAAATTGGTAAATGTTTTTACATATTTCTATTCACAACTAAATTATGAAACTTTAGTGTATTTTGTATAACCAGGCCTATACATTTTTATAGTATTTATTTAGGCCTGAATTTAGAAAAAAAATTTCCGTTTTTGAAATTTTTTGCTTCCTGAGCTTATAACTTTTACAATTTTGCACCAATCAAATTTTTAGTTACATATATGATTAATTTGGACCTTTTCCTAAAAAAAAGCTATGGATCACTTTATGATTGGGATAGAATTTCTATTTTTGGCGAATTTTTGAAATTATTTCACCCGATGAAAAAAACGTGAATTATTTAACATTGCAACTGTAGGGTTTTAAGACATACATTATAAATATACAAGTCAAAGCAGTTAAACAAATAAACATCAGCAACAAATGAAAGTCATTCGTAAAATGTATAATCAACCCACAAAATAAACTCTATTTAAACCAAAATTTACATATCTCAATTTACAACCCACAACCTAAATCTATGCCTTAGTTGTTGAGAGATACAATAATTGTGAAGCCAATGTCAACAACATACAAAATTAAATTACAATACTCAAACATTCCACAAAGCCAAGTGTCTGTTAAATTTGTTTCCATTCATCATTGTATTTAACTGCTAAATCCATATTCCTGCTTCTTTTAAATGTTAGCAGAATACGCTGTCAAAGCAGTTGAAAATACTACCATTAGCAGTATTAGCACTGCTAATTGTAAAGCTGCTACTTCTAGTTGTTAGCAGTGCTCTGCAACTGCTAACGTTCGTTAGCTGCTTTGAATTAGCTGCTTCGCTAATTAGCACCACATCACTACCGTAAAGGTATTTTCCCTATAACAACAAGAGCGCCATTGTCGGAAGAGAACAAGAATTGAACCTGATAAGAGAAAACCCAAATATTAAAAATACTGTTACTCAGTACGGCCTCTAATAAAACATTTCAGAGAGATGTCTGTCCGCCATTTGAAACACAGTATCGAGTGATCGTATTGCCTCACACTTTGATGTATGTGATGAAGTGAGTGTCTCGAAGAATGATTACATTTTAAACACATCGGTTAAGGGCTTGGAATGAAAATAAGTGATTAGTGTGCAATATCTCACAAACAGGTGTCCTGGATGACTAAACAAATTTCAGCTTGAGTGTGGAACGTGTGTACAACCAATCACATTGACGTGATTGAAGAGATAATGCTGGCAGGTGTATTACAACAGAAACGGAGGCGAGGTACCACTAATGGGGGGGGGGGGGGGCAGGTCCCTCGCTGGAATTTAAGTCATCGCCACTAATTAAAGAGGTAACATTGACGGGAAACGTCTGGAAGTACTAATATCTGTGTTTAAAAACATCAGTCCTGTTGGATTATGATTTCATTAATATACACTTGGGTTACATCACATATTCTTCAACTAACTACTTAGCATTATTTAGTTTTCTACACGAGGGGTTACTTAAATACCCTTTACGCTTTTACTATGGGCAAATTCAATTAATGTTTTAGATCTGTTTATTACAAAACACTTGAAGCAGATTCATCACTTCCCTTTATATGGCAAATTTCTTCTGTTGTAGGTACAGGTTCAACAACGACCTCACTTTGTGGAAAACCACTTATTCCAATACCTTACCATGAAATGTGAAGTTCATACAGACCCAAAATAAATCCAAAATTATAATTTTTGACTGAAGGAGACTCAAAATGGATGGTTTCGTGAAAAATCAACCTAAATTTTTCTGTAGCCTCAAAAACCTACTCATCTTTACTACGTATTTGTGAGAAAATAAAAATGATATTAATTAATTAAACAGTTCACAAATATTAGACCACACATTTCTCATACACCCATACTGAAAACAAAATGTAGCCTATAATCAAAGCTCAAAATTTAAGGTGGAAAGTGCCCAAATGTAAAATTACAATTTTCTATAATTGGCTTTGATAATTTGCGATAATCCAGTTTCTAATGGCATACAAAAACTCATTGGTCTCCATCTTTGCAAAAATCACGTTCCGGAATAACCGGTAAAAAAATGAACATTAAAATATTTTCAAAAGTTAAAATATCTCTAATATCGATTTAAATATTTTTTTAAATATAATAGTGAAACATTAAAACCTAAAATAAGAAATAATCTGAACGTAAAAAGAAATTACGCTTAGTGAATATTTGGAGGGGGGGGGGGACCCGTTCAAGGTATATTTTAATATTTTACAAATACAAGAACCGTAATTTTCTTTTACTTGTTATTCAGAACATTGGCTAAAAATCATGAGCCTCCAGATAGTTCTCCAAAATTTGATCGAAATCGGTTTCGTAGTTTTTTACATATTAAGCGACGTTCAAGAAGATTTTCAAAACCGGCGATGTTACGGATGTAATAATGAATTCGTTTTTTGGGGTCCTTAAATCCTGCATAATATCTTAAGAATTCTAAGAGTCCGTTTTGAAAGAAATCGATATTTGTGTTTGTCTTATAAATTATAAATTAATAGAAATAGAAAGAAATGTTAACCTCGCGATATGATCAAAATAAATTCATCTGTTTTGTGTTCAGGGATAGACAAGAAGGATAGACAGACATTCCAAAATGTCAACTCAAAAGGTCTAAAACTCATATTTCCACCATCGCTTTTCCCACATTAATAAACTCCATACAGCACTACGTATATTTTAAAATTAAAAATAAAATGAATTTGCTCTGCTTCATATAAGAAAGAAGAGTAACGATGAATAAAGCTAAACGATCAAATGAAGAGCGTCAGCACATCTATAAAACTATTAAATCGATAAACATCAGCCATCTAATCGATATATGAAAGTGCCTATATTACAACTTTCCACTGACACGAAGTTAAAAGGTTTTACTGATTACAGACACGTAGAGCAGGAAACTACAATTTACTTAAAACACAACACATGTTACACGTTGCAGCGACACATTAACCAATGATTACAATTAAATACGCGCACTAGAATGAAAGTACAGTAGTTCCATTTAAGTTTTGTTAAATAATACTCGATTATCTCTCACGCATATTCGTTGTGTAGAAGACATTTTGTGGTGGGGTATACAATTTCACGTTACGTTATTCATGGACATCCGTTTGGGCAGGTTGTCTCGAAAAAGTGGTTTTGGGAATAAGGGTATTTGTCATAATATCAAAACACTAACAGCTGTAATTACAAACAATTGTTAAATTAGGTATAAGTCGAGATTAGTATAAAGCTACTTAGGCTCGGAATTACTTTGGTAACAGCGAAGGATTAACTTTTGTGGGGACTATGAAACTGCCCCGAAATTATGGGTACTTTTGAAACGATGAAACTGCTCCGCTCATTAAAGAGGATTAGGAAGGGTCGCCTCGCAAGACCAGAAATGCTTAATTTGCCCCGAGCGCAATTTCGGTAGTATGTGTTTAAATTTAACCTCAATCAAGCATATAAGCCTGTAAGGTTAAGTTAGGTTAGGTCCCGTATCGTAACATGTAAAATAAAATTTTTATTTGGGCGCTCGGGGCAATTTCAGCATTTCTAGTCTTGCGAGGCGGCAACCCTTCCTAATCCTCTTTAATGAACGGGGCAGTTTCATCCTTTCAAAAGTACCCAAAATGTCGGGGCAGTTTCACTACGTCCACTTTTGTATTCACAAAACAAAATTAGAATGATATAAACAATTAGAATGATATATTTAGTCTAGAACTAAGTAATTATTTCAGAACACATCTAGCAATGATTAACAATACGTTTACTCATGCACTTATCGCCTTTAATTACAGTTTTTACATTTGAAGAGGAAAGGATATTGTAAAAAAAATGTGACTCCTACTGTAAAATTAAGAATGTTTGTATCCTGAACATTTCATTTTCTAAATAATTATATTTTATGCTAGATTCCAGTGTGACCTAGCTTAAGGGCCAATATATTATGTGGTAAGAAGATTCACTCAAGAAATTATTAAAATTAACATTTCGACAAAATGATACTATGACTGTTTCCTGGTATCGTTAGATGAAAAACTTGTGGATCTTGAGGCACAAATACACTATTCAAAATACAGGGTTCGCAGTATTAGTCAAAAACATATATTGACCGATTACGCCTATATGAAACGAATAAATGGACCGACAAAAAAATCAATAATATGGTTATTTAACACAGTAAATAAAATTATCTGAAATCGAGACCTAGTAAAATCGTTTTTTTCAAACCCGGAAGAAAGTCAATCTATTTAAACAAAAATTCCTCTGCCCGTTTTCAAGATAGGATTTACAAGCATATAAAAATTGATGGTTTAATATATAATAAGATATTTTTGAATAAAATTTTATTAAAATCTTTAGAGCCAATATGGTCGAAAATCGGAATATCTTCACAAAAGAAAATTAATCAAAATCGGCCCACTTAATAGAAAGCGTAACATGAACATACAGCCAAACAGATATCATTCCACAAATCACTTTAATGAATTTTTCCAGGACGTCAAATGAATATTTGTATGAAATCAACCCTTCCTCTGTACTAACAGCAAGTGCAACGTAACTGTGCGCGACATGTACGGCCGGGTCGCACGCCAGGGGCGAGGCGGTGAGGGGTACTTACCTAAAAACATTGGTCACTGTTTCATCCGATTGTTATTCAACGAGAACGGATGTGATTTTCACGATTGTTTAAGCTTATCTACCAATCAAACTAATAAAAACAATCAACCGTTTTTCCGATGAAAAATCTTTTTTTTTACCTGATTTAAAAATGTCAGCTTTACCAAGTATTTTAATTTAAAAAATTTGATTTCACCAAAAATACAAAGAAAACAAATTTTGACTAAAATTCCAGCGATTTAACTTCCAATAAACTTCATTTTTATTTATTATTATTTTTTTTTTTCGATAAAACAATTAGTCGAAAAACCGAGTACTTCTACTGTACATTTAAATGTGTTACACTCAACTATACAACAGGACATAGGAGCAGTATTATGAAATGTAACGGATCTTGATTTCTGGAAACATATTGTGTAGTTTAAAATCCATAATACGCAAATGTATAACATAACGCCGGGCTTATGCACTGCGTTTCGGCACCATAGATTCTGTAGTTGTTGTAAACGAAAACCATCCTTCCAAGAAGGGTACTAACACTGATGTAGCAACTTCAGATAAAACCATCCCTTAAGGCCGGTCATATTGTTGGGTTAGTATCAGTAGTTTTGAAAGTGGTGGAACAAAAAGTCCTCAGACAACCGAGATTAAAGGACGGTATTGACTTTAAAGGGGGGGGGGCAAAAGTAGCTTAAGATTAATTTTAAAAGATTTAGGATTTAGGTGGGACAAGACACAAAATAACAGAAAAGCATTGGTCGAAAATGAAGATATGAGAGAAGATTTACATATTCAAGGTCATAGAAGCGATTTAAGGAACAAAATCAGCCTTACTTGATGAATCTTGCATACTTTCAAGCCATCTATCGAGTCCGACAACTCAAACAGTGGCGCGCGTGTTCAAATCTCAAAAGTAGAACGATTAATTATCATTCACGCGGGAAGTGAAAAAGGAACAATTCTCAACGCCTTAGCTATATGGAAGGCAATGTAACTTGGAACAAAAAAATGTAGTAGCAGTTGATAACACGGAATATCAAAATGTGCAAGTTGACAAAGCTCCAACATCGAAAAGCAAGAAGCAGGAGATGAAAGACTGGCTATCTAAGAAAAACATACCTTATAGTGACGACATGTCTCCACTAGACGGATTTGAACTCCATCGAGCTTATTTGTGCTGATATTGAAGGATATGTATCCAGTAGAAACACTTCATGTCTGATCACAGATGTTCGAAACATTTTACAAGAAAAGATTTTAAATATGGGCCCTGAAGATTGGCAAAGGAAATGCAAATGCGTAAAATAAAAATTGAAGCAACATATGCCTCTAGAGAACCTGCTATAGACAACATATAGAATATTTTGTGATTTCATTGGACAGTTCAAGATACAACATGTGTGGGTTCGAGAAACTGGAATATTGTAATTAAGGTAATATTTCATATTTAAATACCCTTAAGTCAACATTAATGTACAACTACTGAACTAAGTTGTTATGATAATTTGTTTGATTTCTATTAATTACTATTTTACATAAATTATTCTGTTTAAATGGACCGATATTTCTAAAAATGTAAAGATCACTCGTTTCTTGGTAGGATCACAATCGTGTTATATGTTTTCACGTCAGTCGTGCTCATTAAAAGTCGGCAGGACGAATCAGCTTAGTGTGACCAGGGGATTACAGACAATGTTGTAAGGACGGCTAGTAGAGCGGGTGCCAGGAATACAGACAATGTTGTAAGGACGGCTAGTAGAGCGGGTGTCAGGAATACAGACAATGTTGTAAGGACGGCTATTAGAGCGGGTGCCGGGAATACAGACAATGTTGTAAGGACGGCTAGTAGAGCGGGTGCCGGGAATACAGACAATATTGTAAGGACGGCTAGTAGAGCGGGTACCAGGAATACAGACAATGTTGTAAGGACGGCTAGTAGAGCGGGTGCTGCGCGCACAGCTATGTTGAGCTTGCTGTACGTGTAGGCTATGTGAAGAAGTAAAAGTATAAATTTGTAATTTTTGTAGGTTTTCATTGTAGGGTCAAATTGTTTTTACTACATTTTAGTTTTTCGGTATTTAATTATTTTATTACTTTTCTTTGTAGAACCTAATTGTATTTAATAGAGTTCTGTTTTATCACCACTAAAAACAAATCAAACCAAAATAATTGCTCTCAAACGTTATTTAGATATCGATTATCTTATTGTACTTTCAAATTTCATAATAAGCTTTGTCAGCTGATATGAAAAGCCATCTACGTTATTGATCGTATCTCCGGCGTATAAGGGATGTAAGAAAATTAATATAAAACCCGGCGCGGGAGAAAGCATCCGAAATACCGTAAGCCAACCAGTATTTGTGTCGTAAATCAAATATGGTGCTTTTGCGGTGTAGGATTCGGAACATGATAGTTATGATTGAAGAATTTTGTTATTATTTGCGAATTTGTAATAAATCCTAGTTATTATGATCTCTGCCATGGAAACATCACCGCTATGAAATGTCTACAGATCCTACTCATAGGAAGAATTTGGAACTGACGCAACATCTGTTTTCAACTCGATTTCTATCCTTCACTTTCATTTGCTGCCAAATTATCCTATTTCGTTTTACTTCTTCTATCTTTGCCTCGGTCTATCTTTCCTTCTCTTTCCAACTTGATTCTATTTTAATATTTTTGTTCTCTCTTTTTCGGTTTTCGTATAGTGTAGTCTACCCAGTTTCAACTCCTTAATTCCTTCTCCTTATGATTTTTTATGTCGATTTGTTATTTTCTACGATTCCTCATTCGATATTCTTATCAACCATCAGATTATTAATATTCTTCTGAAACACTTGTTAATAAATTACTTGAAGCCTTTCTTCCATATTTTCTTGTCATCTTTCATGTCCCTGCACCTTAGAGTAAAACGATTTTCATATTGTCTATCTAGCATACACAATCTTATTTAATTAAATAAAATTATGAATATTTCTGTATATTAGTGTAGGTTTATGAATGAACCCCACGGTCCTAATTTCGTTTTAATAACTAAAAACAAGTCTCAATAGTTGTCTTTCTCAATTTGTGCCTATATCTTATTATCTCACTTCCACATCTATATCCTCCATATAGTCTTGGGTTAGATTTTTCTTCTTCATCTTTCCTTTCATAACTCTCTTTAAGAAAACTTGCTCTTTTCCGAACCTGACACTATTAGACAATTCGAGAACTAGTGGACGCATTTGTATAATTTTTTAAGGCGATGATGGGCCAACAAAAGTTTTTTCTTCCTCTTTATTCCCCTCTCATTCTCTCTCGCTCCACTTATCGCCTTAAGTACCTACTTTTCTTTTTCTATTATTCTTTCTTTCCTTTTCAAAACCTTTTACACTATTCCCGTTTTTTTTTTATTTCAACCCTCCTCTTCGATCAGCTTTTATCTCTGTCTCTATGTGTGTCCATCTATTTTTCTCATCTTCGACTTCATCTCTTGTTTAAGTTTAATTCACTAGTTATCTCTCCTATCACCTTTCTTTCTCTTCCTATTTTTCGTTATTTTTCTCTTTATCTGTCTTAGTAGATTTCTCTCTTTTCCCCTCCTCTTTTCCACCTTAAACATTATGTCGTATATTAATTTAGATGAAAGGAATTTACATTTCAAAATAACAACGAATTAGTTTGACTTTACTTTAACACAGACGCTGTGGGTTGATCTTGATATGTTTGCAAATAATTGTACTATCGAAAGAGAATATTTATGATATCATACTTATAATCCGAAAATCTAGTATTTATGTAATTGAAGAAAAAATCCTTCAAATATATATTGTATTTTGATTTTACGACAGGTACTCACAGAGTATCAATACATCTGACATTAGTTTGTGTATACATTTTCAACAAAAATAATCATCTTTTTATACATATTTAATAAACTCAGGCCTACACAAATACACAAAACGAAGAATGAGTCAGAAAGAAAGGAGTGAACAAACGTGGGTTGGGAGAAATTCGTTTCCCTTTCATTTCCACTAAGTGTAATGGGTAAACACGGGGAGATAGGGCAAACTGCATTGTTAATGGACCGCTAGACACTTTCACGTTAAGTTTTGTTTTGTTTTTTAAAAAAGGGGGTTGTACAAAGAGATAAGGGACAATTGGAGATAACAAATTAAAGGTATTTCTGGCCTTATCGGTCGTTGAATACAATGTACAAAACATAATTAACTTAATTGTTAATAAAAGTAAGGTAAACTTGATGTTTGTAACTTAACTACAAATAACAATAATAATATATAAGCACCAATATTGTGGTTAAGATCGTCAGTCAACGTGTCCAATTATGGCTCATAGATCATTCATATTAAGTACAGTTATTGGCCGAAGAGATGACACACTCTATAGTTCACTCTATAAACAAAGCCACTTTCACTTAAAAACTAATTTATTTACCCTCACAATTCAAAAATGTGGCTGAGTGTTTCGGGTTAAATATTGGACGAACGTTATTATTATTGTTTGCCTATTAGTTTTAAAAAACGATATATGGAGACAAACATTACACTTCCATGGAACTCACACACTTCTCGTGAATGTCTTTATACCAAATATTTAGACAAACATTCGCCTATTTTGGACCAATGCACAAAGACATCTAATACATCATAAGTGTTAAAAAGTCAAAATTGAGTTAGGACTAAAATTTAAAATAAAAGAATACCACAAATGGAATTTAGAAATGGTTCAAAAAATTGATCTTTTTGATTTTTAAACTCATAGAGTACTTTAAAGTCAAGAAAAAAGCTTGTTTAGAAATAACTTTAAATTGATGCCTACACATAATATTTTGTAATTTGTTACCGACTCATTTTAGACCTTATCTTTTTTTAATAGGACCGAGCAAAAAATGAATAATCCTTTTTAGTTATGAAAATCGCTAAAGCCGTTCTCTTGCTATCGTGTTTACAAATTTCGTAGCAGATGAACAACGCATGACGTATTCTAAATTAGTCGAACAAACACAATAAATATACAACTGTCAGATGGACATTTTGAAAGTTGTTTTAAATTTAAATTTAGTAATATCTAAAAATAGTTCTATGAACATTTTTTGGCAGAAGTAATTAATTATAAGCTTATAAAATATAAGTATAATACAATAACATCAAAGAAAACATTAGCTGCCGTATCTATTTTTAGTATTAAAGTTAAGAAATACAGTTTGCCCAAAAACAAACAGTACCTGAATTACCTGTTTTTAAATGTTTTATATTGAACAAAGATACAAACAGTGAATATTAACTGAGTCTTTCAGTATTATACAAGTACATGTTCTATATGCCCCCACCCCAATTGAGTTTTAATCAACATTTCTTGAGGTTTAATAACATATTATTGGAAAGGGAGTTGTTGGATTCTTCAAACACATCTGGTAATCCCTTCACGAATTTCGGCGATGGGGGTTGAATAACTTTCTCTCTTTAACACCATTCCCGTTATCAATATCAACGAAATAAAGACCCAATGTGCACTTCACGCCACATTATGTTGTGGCTTCTCTGCGACTAATCCAAACGTTTAAATCCAAGAAAACGTACTGTTTGTTGATAAAACCGTTTAAATGAACATCATTTTCAACCTAAAAACCATAGTCTACATTGGATAGGAAATCAGGGTTTTCATTATTTCATTTCTAACGCAATGAACAACTCTGTCTTATTTGTCCCTGCCATTTAAAGGTTGACCAGTTTGAATTTTATACATAAATCCACCAAGATTCTTAATCAATCTTATCAAGACGTACTACTGATATTCATTTTGAAAAATGTCCGGCGAAGCATTCTTTTCTGAAACTGTCAGATTAGCTGAAGAAGAACCGCAGTGTCAAAACACTACCCACTAGACGGAACATAAGATTACATAGCATTACTTGGCGGCTGCTTGTGAGATTGTTCTTCAAAATCAACAGCAGTTAATGCTAAACTAGGGCCACCCTAACGACCTCCGTAAAGTGGGAACAGATTGAATGTTTGCCGAGATTTCAACATTTGATTCCGGTCCAAATATCGCTCCTAGAACAAATGCTCCTAAATTCAAAACATGTATAGCATAGGGTTTATGACAATCAAAAAATCAAATTTGTTTTTATCGCTATATTTTGGCCATATCTCAGGACTCTGTTGTCATTTATCCTTAACTTAAAAATTGTGGGTAGATGCTAAAGAAAAAACAACACATACATTTTCTTAAAATTGGCATTAATAATTATCAAAATTTGCATATTATAGCTTCTAAGGAATCAACAAAATGTATTTAGTTGCCATTTCACCAAAAATACCTTGATGTTACGTGGCTGGATGTATAAAAGAGTAATTTCTAAAATCTTCTTTCCCAATTTCGTTAAAATTATAAAGAACTGTGAAGATTAATGACTCACGTGAAAAATCGTTAATAAAAATATACATAGTACGATTTATTAATAATTGGCAAAATAAAAACAAAACCATTATGGACATTGACCGCCGTCATTGAAAGGTCGATTTTAATCAAATAAGATTTACTCTAATGGCGCAAGTGGCACAAGTTTAGGCTCTATTTTAAATATAAAATTTGTTACAAATACAGCGCCCATGGTCAATTATCACTTTCTGACTAAGAACTAATGAACTGAACTTTTTGCTGATGAATGTTTTTGACTGTTTTGACGATGGGTGTGTGAGAAAGTTATTGAAACGTTTTTGTAGGTTTTATCAGTGTTTATGTTAAACAACAAAATAACAATAACAATAATTTTATCGTCTAAATACATAGTTAAAAACATTGTACTTATTTGACATTTCTACGATGAATAAAATGTCACAAAATACACAAAACTCGGGTTTGGTTGATTGTTGGGTGACACTAGATGACCCAAACGACAGATTCCTAGTGTGGGAGCTTATAAATGTTTGCCGAGATTTCATTTCCAACTTTCGTTTCTTTTGTTTCATGCCCAAATACCGCCCCTAGATAAAATGAGAGCAAATTAATTAAATTTTAATTAAAAACACAGTCAAAAAACAAAGATTTTCAAATATTATTGGAAATGTTTTTGTTTATTTTGACTGCCTGAACATGAACGAAATTAATCCCACCCCGCTTCCTCCTAAACTACTCTGTATGTTAAATCTGAGTTTGGGATATTATAAAATATATATGAAACTTTTTGACAGAAAAATAATGAATATTGTTTATATAATTCGTTTTAAAAGTCATAGTCGCAAAAAAAATTTGTAAAAGTTAAACATTTATTAGCTTAAATAAATACAATTAAAAAAAAAAAAGTTTCAAAAAAAAAGGTTTGGGAGAAATAAGCACGTTCAAATTTGAATTCTGACAACTGTTATTATTTTATAAATTATTTGATTAAAGATTTTCACTTGAATTGGATAAGTTGTTCATCATTTTTAAAATTTTAAATGAATTTTATAAATTATAAAGGGAATTGACGTCGAAATGACCTTTGAAGTTCCTGCCTGAGATTCTGTAATGTTGTTATTTTTATACAAAGAATATTTGTCCTTATGAAAGTTTCTATTTCAATCAACGCTTATTAGACCAATTTTGTTTAAGATTGAACTTTTTTTAACAATAAAATTCAAACATCGATATTTAAAATTCAAGGTTACCTAAGGGAAAACACTAAATCCTACGACTTTCTCCAAATATAATATCATCATACTGAATTCAAATTTATCCTTTAAGGCGACTCATATACCGTATTGTATGTAAAAGAGAAGTAGAGAGTAAAACAGATAATGTTACACTATAATATAATAATAATATTAAACGCAAACAATTTTTTGTTTGAACAAAAGATAAGGAGAAAACAGAGGATTAACAGAGAACAAAGCAAAGAGTAATAACAGTAATAAATAATAACATTCAAAGTATGACATATATACTTTCATTTTTTTACAATAAAATAAACAAAGAAAGTTGATTTATATTAATTATCAATATCAATGGTCGGTTATTCGTCTTATAGTTAAATAATATGTAAACAATTAAATTTAATGCAGACGTTTCCAAAACCCTTTTTGTACGTTCAAAACCGTTTATCACATTTCAGTAAAATATTAAAATTAATTACTGAAATCATTAATAAATAAAATTTGGCAGTTGATAAATATTCTTAAAAAACAAAAATTGAACAGAATTTTTTTTTTTAGAATTCAATGTTATACAGAAAAGAAATATATAGTTAGTAAATATTTCAATATTGTATGTATATACAGAGGAGCTGAAAAATCTGGAGACGGCTTAATATCGTTTATATTAATTTGGCAAGAAGAGTAAAACTCTGCAAATCCATTTGGTATCTAAACAACTATATTCTAAGGGTCTTACCTACTCTTCACCCCCCCCCCCCCAATGAGGGCCGGCCCAGAGGAGTCAGTAGAGAATCTTAAATGTAAGTACAGGTTGATAATGTACGTCGTTTTAAAGTTCTCGTCAAGGAGCGATAAACGCAGCAAACCGCACTTGAATAGGGTTATTCATTAAAAAATACTGATTGTTCAAATATTTTCAAAAATAAGGCCTAAAATAACCGCAGGATTGCTGAATACTTGTTGTAAATTATCCAAGTTCCCCAAACGTCGAGTCAATTGTTGTACTATATTATTTTTTCTTTTAAAAAAAGTCGTTTATGTAGTACTAATAATAAAAACCTTGTACTGTATTTGAATAACTGGTTTAAATTGTTGATTAAGAAATTGTATGGGTTCCTTATTAGAGAAACTTAAAGAGCTAAAAATTAAAGTAGCCTACATTTCGTAAAGGATCGACCTTTTGGAGTGTAGTTTGCAACATTAATTTCTGTTTGAGCAGCTCTTTAAAATGATTTACATCTTAACCTATGCTTACGTCTAAGATTTCCTTCTGTCTCCTTGTGGGGGCTCCACTAGAGATGAATGGTGACTGAGCACCCAAATAGCTTTTTAAGTTCAATATTTCTTCGCGAAGTTTTAATTTTCCAGCCCATGTCTATGAACAAACATTCAGCAATCCTGCGGTTATTTTACGCCTTATTTTGAAAATCTTTGAACAACCAGTATTTTTAATATATAACCCTTTTGATGTGCGGTTTGCGGTGTTTATCGCTCCTTGACGAGGGCTTTAAAATTATTTACATATCACCCTATGCTTACATTTAAGATTCTGTACTGACTCCTCGTCGGCCGTCCCCCATTGGAGGTGAAGAGTCGGTAAGAGCCTTAGAATATAGTTGTTTAGCTCCCAAGTGGATTTGCAGAGTTTTACTTTTCTTGCCAAATAGTATAAAAGCTGTCTCCAGACTTTTCAGCACCCCTGTATAATACAGAGGTAAGATAGATAATAAATATAAATGAACTTGCTTAATATAAATAATAATAATATATCGTCTAATATATCGTTTAATGTTCATCTTTTGTTGAATGGAATAATAATTTAATCCGAATATATTAATTTAACTCGAATTATTCTGATAAAAGTTGTCGCTATGAATTCAAACAAAATGTATCTTCACCGTCAACAAAAAATGCTGGTTTGAAAGTCACCTGCCATAAAGAGAAAATGAAAATGAACGTGGGCGCCGCGTTAAAAGTTTTTCTATTTGGTCAAATTTAGTTGAATTGTCAACATTTTATAAGTAAACAAACTTGCAAAACAGCCAATGAGAAATCCTTTTTATGTTTTATGATCATTTGTGGAGTTCCAGAAAGTTTGTATGATGACAGCAATTATTCATTTTATCAATAGGACTTTCATTAAATTATTTTCTTTAAAAAAATATAATTAATACTTTTCTTCAAAGAATCAAGTTTACTGTTAGGCCTAAGTTTGATTTCTAATATTGTTAAAGAGTATAAAATAGATCCTTCTCCTCATTGCGCTGGTTAACCTTAGGAACTACTGAATTCCTGAAACTCATTACGTAAAAAGGCTAGTAATGGAGATATCGTGATTCTTCAGACAATATATAAAAGTAAATAAGAAGTATTGTTACCATTTATTTTATTGTATTATTTAATATAGCATTAGATGTATACAATCATTTCTCTCTTTCTTTCTCTTTTTCCTTAACTTTTTTATTATATCCGTTAGACTAATGGAGACTAGAATTAGTGTTACACACGTAAAAACTCAACATCATAATCGTACTCGAACCTGCGCTATGTGATTTTCAAAATTGTATGATACATTCCATCTCATATGAATCTGAGTTTGGTAACCAGCAATGTCAGTGCATAATATTTGAATTGACGAGAATTATTAAAATCCAAAGTTGAGAAAATCTCAATTTTTGTTATTGATATTTTAAAATTGTACACTTCACAATCAAAAGAGCATAAGAAATACGTATAAAATGCTTATTGAAATACACGTATACAATTTTTAGTTTTTAATAAAACGAATTAAATGAATTAGAGATGTGGAAGACATCTTGTAAAAACACTTTTTTTCTCTCTTCACTCACTTTTATATTCTATATTTTGTGTTAATAGAAATACGCTCACTGTTATGTATACACAGACAAATTATTTGTCTCATATACTGAATAACTGGTAATGATTAAAATGGATTAGTTACGGCATGTGTATGTTAGACTATATTTAAGCATAAAGAGAGAAACATCATTTCAATGACAGATATTTTATGGACACTCTTCAAACTGCCGCTTGTCACTACATTGTCTACCTCGCGCCTTCAGAAAATTAGTAATTTTTTAAAGAATTCCACAATTTTGTATGTGAATGTCTCATCTACTGATAAGCCGATATTAATTCAAATAGATAAATTATGTCAAGTGTATGCTTTGGAATATTTAAGGATTGTATGCAGATAAATATATACAGAGGGTGACTGGCACTTATTGTCAAAATATTTTGGGTTTAATGTAAACACTATACTAAGTAGAAACTCACCTTTGAAAAAAAAAAAAATTTTACTTGGAACTATGAATTTTTTTATCGTTTTTTCAAAAACATCGTGACTTATCGACGTAAAGTTCAATTTTCTCAACTTCTCTGCCAACAATAATTGTTACTTCTGATATTATTTTCATTTTCAAAAATAGTAATGTTAATATATTTATTTAGTTTCAAACAAACAAAATAGGTGTTTTCGGAAAAACTTAAAATATTAAAAAAAAAAAACTATTGTCGGATTCTTGTTAGGCATAACAATTGTCAAATTGAATCAAAAAATTGCCCCTGTAATAAGCTTTTATTTGATATAATATAATTCAGTTCTTTAAAATTACAAGAGAGAACTGCACTAAAATTTAAAATAAAGGAGTTTTCTGTAGGGGCCACAATCTCTGCATGCTCTTGAGTTGTGAACTACATGGTAGCTTTTACTTGACAAATTTGGTAAGATTACTTAAGGGTATGATTTCTGTATACTGTAGATACACATGTTTCAAATATTAATAATTTACAATTTTCTTGATGTTCTTCAGTAAATAAATAAAGGTAACATGCCATCTCATATTTTAAATATCCTCAACTATTTTCATTCAGTTAATTACAAAACTTTTTTACAGCATATTTTTGAATTTCAAGCTAATTTTAGCTTTCAATTTAAAAGAATAAATTGAAGTGTCTCAAATCAAATGAAAGCTTTTTGTTTTATCAGAACAAGCCAGGTTTTTTTTTTAATACAATTTGGCAATTGTTATACCCAACAACAATCCAATAATATTGTTTTGAATATTTCAGGTTTTATCCCGAAAACACCTATTTAGTTTATTTCAAACTAAATAATTAATATTATTACTTCTCAAAATGAAAACGTTCACCTTTACTCAAAATTTTATACGTTTCTAGAATATAATACCAAAAGTAATTTGTGGCGGTAATGGTGAAAAAATTGAACTTTTCGTCAATAATTCACAATGTTTTTTGAAAAATAGTAACAAATTCCAAGGAAAATTGAAAGAAATATTTTTCAAGAGAAGTATTTTTTACTTTGTATAATGTGTATTTTTACGTAAAAATAGTTTTAGAAACAAAGTGCTCTGTATTACACAACACAATGCAAGGCATTGTATAGGGTAGGCCTTTGGAACTGCCGCTTGCCACTACATTGCCTATCTAGCGCCGTCAGAAAACACTTAAATTATTTCTTTATTATGAATGAATTAAAAAACTTGCTTTCGAAATAGAAAATTTTTCAGTCGTGCTTATCGCATCAGATATATCATGACTCCAGGACACCTTTTGAATATTTGTACAAATATATACATAAGTGTTATATATTGACCCTATAGCCGTCACAATTTATTATTATTTTAATTCCGCACAAATGTACTAATTTCATTAGCATTGATAATTTCATAGGCTCAGTAAATTTCAAATTTTAATATTATTTATTTTTGATTCTTCTCAAAAATATTCAACTGTTAAGGACGTTATGGCTTTTAAAAGTTGTTGAAATTATATAATTAGTAAACACAGATTCAAAACTAAGCTTTTACATTGCTTTAAATATATATAATTTTTTACTTATTTTTAAAAATAAAAGAATATTAAATCCATACGATAAAATGAATAATTAGTGCATCTAGGTATTTTTAAAATTAAATGATTTTAAAATCAAATATTATATTTTAGATAATAAACTGTTTTATTATTATTATTATTTTAATTTTATTATTATTATTATTTTAATTTTATTATTATTATTATTTTAAATATAATTTGAAAAAGATTTTATATTAAATTTACGTGTAGTATAAGCGGGATTGGTTCGAAAAATAAATCGTAAAATTTTATCAAAATATTTTGATATATTTAACAATGGTTTTAGAGATATCGATCTTTCAGAACGGCCTCCATAGTTCATTTTTACTTATTCGCACAAAAATCTGCGAATAATATGTTTCATATTATTCAGACATACTGGATATGTCTGATCCAATATGTTTTGGATTGCCTTTAGTTTTGCTTAAAACTCATATTGAAATTGTATTCAAGTCACAATTTGTATAATTACATTATATTCAACATCCGTATTGTGGCATCGCTCTTCTCTTTACCTTACACATATACGTCACATGGCTCAAACATCGATGGGGTGATTTTATCTGATACATACGTTTTGAATTCTCGTGATTCTAAAATGATGTCCGTATGTGCAATGCCAAATCCCCTGGACCGATTTATAATCAAATTTGGTACGGGGGCATATTTTTAAGGCCATACCGGACGTGTATGTCATTTAACTCAAAATTTGGTATAGTGCCATAAGAACAAAATTACAATGTTTTTCAAAATCAGCTCTAATTATATTGATGAAATTTTGTTCTAATGTAGACGTATGGACACAAACAAACATTGTGTTCGCCGTCTACCGAAAAATGCTGGTTTATGAGGAAAAAGAATACAAAATTGGTCGTGGGACGGTTATAAAATACGTAATTTCTCAAAATCACCTCTACTGATTTCGATGAAATTTTAGTCAATGGAAGATTAATGAAGGAAACCCGTGTACACAAACGAAAATAAAATATATCAGGCTTCGGGAATAATTAAAAAAAAGAAAGATATTTCCCTGCCGTTAGGCCTATTAAGAATTTGATTTAAATCAAATACGATTTACGTTAAAAACCCGTTAATGACAAAAGCAAAGCAAATGTATGAACTATGAACTGACATTATTGATGAGGATTAGTTTTGCTGATGGGAGTGTGGGAAAGGTTGTGCAATGTTTTGGCACTGTTAATTTAAATTTAAGTCCTTCCTTTCGTTTAGTCTGGTGAGTCGTCCCTTATATGCCGCGGTGTTTACTCTTGGTGTGGGTTTTGGCCAGTTAAAATGGATTTTGTATTAAAATTTGTGGTGACCATAATGCATTAACGATCAAAAGATCTGATGATGGCACAATTTTTCAAAACTTGTAAAATAATCTGTAAATTTAATGTTGTACAATAATGTGAGATAATAAATGCAATGTAAGCTGTTTCAAGTTTTTTTTACAATAACTTTATACAACAATATCTTTTTGATGATGCAATGCATTTCGTGCAATATACAATCAGTTGCTTTAGAATATCGATATAATGGTTAGGTGTCATTTCTAAAATACAATATGATTAAAACACTCGCGATTTTAAAAACTAAATAAACAAAATCCTTCCGCCAACGAACTAATCATGTTATTATAAAAAAAAAAAAGCTGCCATACATTCTACATGGATTTATAAAAATCTGATACAAATTGTGATTACTAGAGAGGTGTATCAGTAATAAGATATTTGCAAGAGTGGATTCTATAAAAGAAAATATATTCAAGGGCTCTCCTTGTCAAATCATGCCTTAATTTACATACTGTGATACTGTAGTTAACCACATGACCTTTGAAATGGCTAACAATTCAACTACATTGCATGCCATACAAATAGATTGTTAAATTACTTGACAAAATATTTTGTCTTTGCCTCAAATGTAAGTCGAAAAAACGAGTCGAAACTTCTTATTATTCCAAAGCATTGAATAGTCAATAATAAATCTCTTACCCAATCCGGGTGTCGCTTGTAAAACTCACTGCCAAATTCGATCAATTCCGCCGCGTCCAATTTGCAAAAACGCTTAAGGCTTCAAACAGTTATGGACAGACGTTCCTGGGATTATTATGATATTATTTTATTATACAGAGTGTATATAAACTAGAGTAGGAATTTAATTACAAGTTACTATTTTTGTTTAATCAAACATATTTTATTAATTATATGTTTTATTTGTATTTTATTATACAAATGTATATGTTAATTTCCTTTTATAATTATTATCGGATATTCTATATTTATGATTTAATTTTGTTTTTTAAATGTATTAATTTTTTAAATGAATAATTTTGATTAAGTAATAATAATTTATTTTAAATTTTATTTTATTTTATATGAGGTTAAGTTGAACAGATGACCAGTTTAACTTCAGCATAAACAATAAAGATTAATATATCTATCTTTATATTTAATAACCTGTAGCATCACTTATATATTACTTGAGCTTGCTTGAAACGAATGTATGTTCAAAAATTGAAGAATATTTCAGTTGTATATACACAATCAATACAATAAACCTACAATTATTTATGCTAGGCTATAAATATTTTTTTGTAATAAAAAATAATAATAAACGGTGTAAATATTGCACAAACTTTCTCACTCACATATTATAAAAACGAACCAAATCGTATCGTCACAAAAAATGTCAGTGAAAAAGTAAAAATGATTCATAGACATCATATTTGAAAAAGTATTTACATAAAATGTTTCACTGTGCCATAAATCCATTCTGACCCTAAATAGTACTTGAAAGAAATGGAGTATTTAAAGACGGCGGTCAAGGTTATTTTTTGTATCGTCTATTATTTTTGAGAAAATCGTAATTTTGTTTTCTTATTGCAGCTACCAAAAACTTTTGAATTATAAAAAATGTAATAAAATACCGAAATATGGTCAAACTAATCTCACAACAAATTGTATTATATTTAGTTCAAAGGTTTGTACTATGAGCACTGGCCTACGACAAACATCCTTAAAAAAACACATTTTTCTACACAGGGGGCATTAGAAGTAATATCTACAAAAATTATCGACAAACTTTTTTTAACTCATCAGATATATTTCTCTCTACTACGTCCATGTGAAAAAGTAAAAATAAAGATATTGCTTTGTTTAACATTCTAAAATGGAGGAATAATTGATTTGATTGATATACAAAAACAACACTATAAATCTAGACTTCTTTATGCATGGCTAAACATACTTTCTTATATTAATAAATAATAGAAATTGAACATTCTAATTTGACTTTAGATTATATTGGTTTAAAGAGAAAAATATTTGTTGATCTCGAATAAACCTTATAGAAAGCTTTCCGCGTCTTTCAATTTACTAATGGAGTCCAAAGATGCTTTTATGTTTCTAACAAAGGTAGACCTTTCCCAGGCAAAGTATGACCTTGGTTGTACAAAACGTTATATATTTAAAATTATAAGCTAAATCAAATACATTCTGTAAGAAGTAAATTTTTTAACCGTTTTTTTAGGATTTTATATTTTATAGAGAGTCTCTTCCCTTCGTACTTTGTTCCAGTTTTCGTCATCGATTTCTAAATACTAAATGAAATATAAGTATTATTACTTACATTACATTTTGTGATGTGTTAAAATTTTCGGGCTTTATATTATTGAAAAAATTCTGACTTCACAAAGAAAATTACAAAACTAAAATTTGAGACATTGAAGATCTTTGGACAAGAATAGTAAAATAATGTAACAAATAACACCAAACGTGTTCGCCAAAGTTCATTTATAAACTCCATCTACATCGGTGTCAACCGTAAGATGTCGGCGGATCACAGTTTGAACATCTACTGAACTGTAACAGGTCAGTGTTTTGGTTTCTTATTTAAAAATCAGTTTAAAACCTTTTGAAGTTGTTTTATGATGTAATATGAGTTTTACAATGTTTCATTGAGGTGAAAATCAAAGTCTAGTGCAGTAATATGCATTTTGCACAATTAATTATTTAATATAGACTACAGTATTAGAAATTTTCATACATTTCTTATGGTTTGTTGTTAAACATTAGTGATTTGTGAGAGATATCGAAAACATATTTATGCCACTGAACTGAGTGTTAAAACCGATGTTAAATCAAAACACTATATTGCCATTTAAAAAAAAAAGACTCAAATTTAATATAGCGGATTCAATATGGTGGCAGGAAATTTTCAAAAATCACAAATGTAATATAGGTAATTATACACAAACTCCGTTTAGTCCGAAATTGATATTACAAAAACGGTGGGGGAAATTGTGGGGTGGAGACTATATGGCCACTCTGTTCACTCTGCAGAAGGTAAACAACTTGATTTGTAGCAGTGAATTGATATCCGTACATCTTCTGTCATTATTTGCATTGTCTGACACGTTTCAGATCAACTCCATTATCAACATTATTTACAATAAAAGATGCATAAATATTGCACAAACTTTCTCACGCACACAACCCCAAAACCAAATAGAATCAGATCAAACTATTCGTTACAAAAAATGTTAGTTTGGTAGTACCCAGTCAAGACGTGAAATAATAAAAAAAACTTGCTTCGCTTGCGTCATCAGCGTAAGTTGTTTTGATTAAAATAAAGCTTTTAATGACGGGGAGGTGGTGTCAAGGTTCATTTTTGTTTTGGCCAATTATTTCGGAACTGTAGGGTTTGGGTCGTTAAACTTCGTATTACACTAAAAATTGCACGAAAAGACAACAAACAACTTTTCAAAATATCTTTTTTTTCAACTCAGGGGGTCTCAAAATATTGATTTTTATAACCCCTCAGATAACCAACATTAGAGAAAGTAACTAAATTGATATTTCAGTTATTACTGTACGTCCATACGCTATCTTTCCTTGCTAAATATCACACACAGCAGAGTATTTGTCTTTGTTTAAAGATTTGGATTTTAACTGAACGGAAAATGATTGATTTAAACATTTCGTATCAATTATTTTGGTCCCTTGTGATCTACAAATAATTAAAGTAATTACAATTTAATATCATCAGTCTAATTAAAGTTATTTTAGTATATCTTTAATTATAAACTTTATTGGAGCGTGGGACTAACACTTACAGAAGATGGAATTAAATTGTAATAAAAGGAAATGTTTTAATGAGAATGATTTTTTTAATTATTGCACAGGGGTAGTTACAAAATCAAGATTAAAACTGCACGAGTCTACGTTTAAGATAAAAGGTTCAGAAATATTGCACAAACTTTCCCACTTACCCATCCTCAAAACCAAATAAAAACTAAATAAAATATATCGTCATTAAAAATATAGTTAGGTTTTTGTTTATGAAAAAATAAAAAAATAAAACCAAAAATATTTTATTAAAATCGCGTTTTATGATGACGCCAAGGTTGATTTTGTGTCTTGTCAATTATTTTTGAGAAAATCGTAAATTTGTATTTTATTTTCCTTATGGCAGCTACCCCAAAATTTAGAATTACGAAAAAAAAAATGTACAAAACCATCGAAATATGGCCAAAATATTTGGTCCCTGGGTTTGTATAGTAGAGGACGTACAACACACGTCCTTTCAATGACAATTTTTCTTACTTAAAGGATCTCAAAACGTATATAACCGCAATGATTCTCTACAACGATGTTTTGACCTATCACAACTTTCTCTATGTGAGAATGTAAAAATAAAGAAAATGGCTTGTTCAGCATTAAAATAGTTAAAGATTTTAAACCTTACAAATATGTTGTACAAACTGTAAAGTAAAAAAATATAAGATTTTGTCGTACAATGCAAAGTATAGTAAAAGTATTAAACCTTCTGCAAAATTTGGTCCCTCGTTTTTAACTTATAATTTTGTTATTAAAAAAAAGAAGTGTTTTTGGATGAATATTAAACTTTTATGACTTATTATAATGTCTAACATCATTTCCCAAAGTTTGTTATCTTACTTTTGGGACGTCCTGTACATACACATCTATAGTTTGACTATTTATACACACCAACCGAAGTAAGAGTCAGAGGTCAAACAATCAAACAAATCTAGTCTCTCTATCCATGCGAAGCTCTACATGATTATTGACAGAACAATATGATGTAAGAAAATGGGAGAGTTCAATTCAGCTCCTTCAGACATGTTCTGTGACTTTATCGTTCAAATGTTATAAAACGTTCCGGGATTGTTTAGACATCTGTATTACAAATTGTACAATACCTCTAAACATAATGATTGAATCATTCCATACTCAGTTCGCGTTATAAATAAAGCTGTAATAGATTGATTTCCTATATGTAAATTATTTAATAAACCTTTTATGTTACTTTCTAGAGATAAATATAGGAACAGATGGTTCTCATATAAGATATATTAAGAGTATAATGCCCTAACGGAAGCAATAGGTCATCAATCACACTCAAGCGCCCTCTGGAATCGAACATTAAACTTAAATCAACCATGATATTGACGTGAAATCCATGCCTTGTGATTTAGTGTAATGGTGTAATGTATTTTTTCGTTTTTATTTATTTTTTAATGAAAACATTCCAATACTTTTATCACTCTTGCTTCCATCAAACCAAAAATAATATTCTCCGTAATTTCTTTATATTATTTTTACTAGAAAAGAGAAAAAAGGTAATATTATAATCTCTTATATTTGATGGGTCCATTATTGAACTAATTATACTAAAATAAACAGACATTTTTATATATATTTAAATAGACAAAAACTTGTTTCGCTGGTTTCATAAACTCCCCCTAAACATAAAAATTTTATTTTAATTAAATCTAGTTTTTATTGACAGCCTTAAAGGTTCATTACCATTTTTTGTCAATTATTTCTGATCCAAAATTTACTTTTACTCAAAATCTGACACGCTGCCAAAAATAAGAAATTTGACTCTTCAAATCAAATCCATTGTCGATTTTTTGTTTGTTTGGGGAATCTTTTGGAATGACTCAAAACTCTGTACAAAATTCAATTAAAAAAAAAAAAGATTTGTATAATTTGGCAGAAATTGTCAAATTTCATGGTATTGAATATTTTTTTTCAAAAAGTCTCAAGATAAGGCCAAAGTAATCACACAGCGTTAAGAATGGACAAGACTACAAGAATAAATTAAAGATAACGGTGTGGCGTTAAAATACTTACAAAATTTCTATGACTTCATTATTGATTTTATACAAATGTATTCAGCCTGATTTTTTAAAACATGCCACCTATAATTCGCAGAAAAGAAAAATAAAGATGATTACCTGTTTCATTGTTTGAATCACCTTAAAACAGTGTTATAAACAAATAATAAAAGTATAACCAAAAGTCTTTGTAGTCACTGTTTTAGACCTGAGTAAATTTGAGTAATAATTTTACTTTTTTAATATTGTCAGTAGTGCTTAAACTCCGGTTTGAATTACAATCAATACATATTGTACACTGCCAATTGAAAGTCAAACGGAGTATAGAATAGAATCTGTAACTTGTGATATTTGAGGTCATTAAAATTATGTGTAGTGTAAATACAGATTTAGGTCAGGAATAGGTTATTGCTTCACATATTCACAGTTACCTGGCACACATAACAACACATTTGGCACTGTCTATCTTATATTCTTAGTTTAAACTATGCTTGGTGATTAGACAGTGGTAAAAGTAGATTATTTGTAACACGTAGCTCGTACGTACTTGTTATGAAACGATGTTTTTCGTCAAATCCTCGTTAACAATGTTTTCATTTCTCAAATATACGTAGTATAAAAACGTTGTGTATATATTGATATTTTTAACACTTGAAATGAATTACAGGATGTATCTGCAAGACGTGGACAGACTTCAGTAGTAGGTTTATCCTTATGTTAAAATACAGCAAAACATTTTAATAAATCTATGTCAAAAAACGCATATTTTCCCGCCTGTATTTAAGTATTTTTTACAAAAAAATATATAATTATGGAAGGAATACAAGATATCGAGTCCACATTTACGCATTTCTGTATGTAAGTTTTTATCAATATTATAAAAATCAATACTTTATTTTATACGTTTAAAAAATGGAAACCAATTAAAAATTTTATGTCGAACGTCTCGAAAACTTTACAAAAAATCTACAAGACAGAAAATAATATGCTCTTTCAACAAAAATTACAATATTAAAATTTTTTGTTTTAATTTACTGTACAAAAATAATATATATATATATATATATATATATATATATATATATAATTGACTACAACACCAAGAAGTTTATTATACCAGTTACACCTTTTTATTATTACGCGCATTACATGTTACACCTTAAATGATCAGACGAGTTCACACGTAAACTAGCGCAAATTATGAAAATACTTTTTCTAATATAGTAACAAATTTGTATTTATTTATTTATTTCTACATGTAGTTACGTTAAAATATGTTGTTATTTATTCTAATTACCTTTATTTATGCTCTTGTTTGGATAATCTTTAATTGCTACAACGTACAGTGTCGGATATCCGGATTAATTCGGACCATAGCTGATCCGGATATTTAGAAAGAGCGTAAAAAAATACATAAAATGTGAAATAAAATATAAATTATTTATGGAATAACAAATTATATAATTTTACACTCAACGTTTAATATTCCATAGAAGAGATTTTAATGAAAAAAGTCGAACATAGTTTCTTACTTTATATAAAACTTTTTCTACCCTCTAGGTCACGAAGACGTACAGTACTACTAGGTCCGAGGAGGGGGGTGGACGTTCTGGCTGACCTTGAAGTTGTATGTAAAGAATCTCCACTCGCTACGGTCGTATTGGTAACTTTGCTCCGCCGGATATTGTAACTACACGAATATCAAATTTTCTTGTTAGGTTAGGATTTAAAATTACATTTTTGATAATAAATTATCTACTTGTGATCGTAGATAGGTTAGGTTTGGTTAGGTTAGGTTAGATTAGGTTAGGTTAGGTTAGGTTAGGTTAGGATAGGTTAGGATTTAAAATTACATTTTTGATAATAAATTATCTACTTGTGATCGTAGATAGGTTAGGTTAGGTTAAATTAGGTTAGGTTAGGTTAGGTTAGGTTAGGTTAGGTTAGGTTAGGTTAGGTTAGGATAGGTTGGGATTTAAAATTACATTTTTGATAATAAATTATCTACTTGTGATCGTAGATAGGTGGGGTTTGTTACCATTTCCTAAATAAAAATCTGCAAATGTTAGGTTAGGTTAGGTTAGGTTAGGTTAGGTTAGGTTAGGTTAGGTTAGGTTAGGTTAGGTTAGGTTAGGTTAGGTTAGGTTAGGTTAGGATAGGTTAGGTTAGGTAAGGTTAGGTTAGGTTAGGATAGGTTAGGATTTAAAATTACATTTTTGATAATAAATTATCTACTTGTGATCGTAGATAGGTGGGGTTTGTTACCATTTCCCAAATAAATATCTGCAAATGTTAATCTGCAAAATGTTTCAAATTGCTGCAATTTTCCTATTTTAAATTAATTTTTGCTCCGGGATATTATACGAGTACATTATATTCAGCCCCCTAAACTAAATTTAATATAATTTTACTATTAGTGGCCGTAATAGTTTACGTACAGGCGACAACAAACAACGGCATATTGAAAATAATGTTTTCAGTTACAACTTTACTTACAAAAAATAGAGAATGATTTAAACTGGGTTAAAAGCTACTTAAGCATATGCAAAGTGAAAACGTTGCCTAATCCTATAAAATCTCTCGACGCCTGTTACATCCATACTTAACTAATCTACATGTATTCAGATGTTGGTAATATTGTAAACAGTGGTGCCAACTGGCTTACATTAAATCTAGTAATTTAGGAGCATTTACGGTGGGACATGTCTAATTAAAAGATAAATCAGTTAGAGTAAATAATTCACTTTATCACTCTATATATTTTGAGATAGTATTGTGATGTGGCAAATATTGATGTTGAGACTTTTGTTTATAGTATGATGTCTGTTTTTTTCCGTATTGGTTTCTCAAGAATCGTTAGTCCGATTTTGTTTTAATGGAAAACATAAGATTTTATTTTTTATAATTATCAAGAAAAATGTAACTGTCGTAATTAATATTTGATAATACATAGTCATAACAAAAACACATTTTTCTCTCTTTCCTTTATTTCAAAAAATAATGTAACGATTTTGATCAAATTTTATGAAACTATACAACCTTAGGTCTTAGTTAAAACTTCTTCTCCAAAGTGTCGATTAAGGAGTTATCAGTACACAAACACAAACAAAATCGTATAAATTCTTTAAAAAAACTCAAAAGTAAGTTTTTACAAATTAAAAGTATGATTAGTAACACAAACTAGTGAGTAAAATCCAAGTTAGACCAAATGAAACTAACCATTAGGAAGATATTAGCAAACAAATTAAACTTAACCCTCATTAGGAACTCGAAGTTATTCGTCCATCTGGGACAAATTTATGTGTCTAGCGAAGCAGTCTGAATCTCTATTTAATTATGAACAACTAGATGTTCACTAGAGCCGAGATATCTACACGATCATGTGGAGGTTTTATCAAAGTAGTCATGAAATTTTATTATTTTAAAATTTTTTAAAATTTGAATTTAACTGAAATTTATTCTCCTGGGAAATTTGTCAGCTGTGATCTGTTGAACCTCTACAAGATTTTCCGTAAGAATGGATTTAATTGGTTGTGTTAATAGCAAATAATTAATATTAGAATTAAATGTAACAGTCTTATGAGGGAAGAAAAGTAGGAGAGAAAGAGTTGGGGTAAGGCTAGGAAGAAGTCGTAAGGAGAGAGATAGAAGCGGGGCGAGGAGGGACGTGTAAACGAAAGAGAGATTATATCAGATTAATGCCTCTATTGAAGGGTCGAAGCTGAATCCTTTTCCTTATCGCCGTACAAATAACAAACAATATAATTTATATACAAACGTCATTTAAAAACTAAATAAAAATAATAAATAAAATAACTCAAAAATACTAGTAGAAATCAAAACAACTAAAGTACAAATTGATTTACAAAATTTTTGAATTTATCATAATTAATTTGTGGGGAGAGTATTTAAAGTAGGAAATATCTGTAAAACGTTTTCAACATCTCATTTAAAACACAATTGCCGTTAAGAAAGCAAAAGAGAAATAATAAAGTAGGAGTGTATCTTGAAGCAAATTCATTATTTTATTATACTGTTAGAGTAATAACATCCGCCGGCTGGACTATTAATCAGCGCTCAGGTTTAGAGTAAGAGGACCTGTGTTCAATCCCCAATCCCAGTGGGGGGGGGGGGGTGCTCGATCTTTACGCAGATAATCCAGCTTCATGGGGAAATCGGGAAACTACAATTATTAGTAGAGAAAGCTAACAAAACCGGCGACGGAAATGTCGATGTGTCAACCAGACGTTACCTTACGGAAAACCCACCTATGAAGTCTTAGGCTCTTCACGGTGTTGCCCGATGGAGTTAGATGTTTTTCATTAATGTTTTTAACAAGTTTTGACAAGTTCGTTAGCCAAAATGTGAGGGGATATTGGGTTTTGATAGAGTTGAGTATGTTAGACAAAATCATAGAAAAAATAAAAGGTTTTTTTTAAAGCTGATATCTTAACATAACAAAATATATTACTATTAGAATGTTCAAACAAGATAGACCCACTTGTAAATTTTTAAAAATCTGTCGATTTTCAAATTTCAAAACAAATATGTCTTCATGAATATGTTTTTTCATTTAGAACCTGCACAACGACCTATTTTGTGACACTCTTAAACTGGAAGCTGTGATTTCGTAATATACTACCACACACTAACATTAGCAAGTTATTACACTACTATTGCGCTCTACAGTCCGGTATTGGGCTTAAGCCTCCACTCATCTCTGTCGGTCGGCGTTCTCTCCTCCAGTTCCTTATTCCCATCTCTTTTGCTTCCTCGGCGATTGCTTACACACACGTTTTTATTGACCTGTTATTTTTCTATCCATTTAGCCTAACGGTTAGTTTTGGGTTCTACGCTCTAATCTTTATACTTATAGTTTAAGAAACTCTGACTCAGATAATTCCTCACTCATGTAAATTCATGACTGAATTCGATTCTCCACAGTTTATTATTATCCTATTATTACTCGAAGAATAGAGTTTGTTTTTCCTTAGATCTCTCAGTATCCACATTTCAGATCCATAGCAAAGAATATTCTTTACAATAATCTTATACATTATTAGATTCGTTTCTTATTTAAAAGTTACCAATCATTGGTTCTTACCTAGCCCCACCAAACAATATCTTAGACTGTCTAAGTGTACTGCGCAAACGTTGTCTCATGGGCCTTGTAGGATTATTTAAATTTAATTGGTAGATCAAAAGGACTTATCTAGCACACTTAGTAGATGACCTGTTTGTTACACAGGTTTTTCTAAACTTCGTTATTGTATGTATTACAACTTATTGCATATAATTAAATAGTCTTAACTTGAGTCAGTGTCTCGACTCTTGGTGGCCTCGTAGCTTCCAAACACCAAACTCGTATCGGTGACTGAGCCTTGTCGGATCTCATAACTATACGAATAGAAAGTCAGGGTTCAAAATTACATTTTTTGACAATAACTTCGCTATTTGCCATCGTAGATAGATATGGTTGATACTATTAAATGCACAATTGATATTTGCAAATTTTAATCAAATTATGTTATAAGCTGAGTAAAAAACGTTATAATATCTTCGATTTATACATTATTAATATGATTTTTCTGAATTTAAAAAAGATTCTTATGAACAAATTTCAGGGTCATATCTTTAATTTTTTTTCCGCTATCGTGTTTATATACAGACAATAGACGGGGGCTTTTAAAAAATCACTTTTTCGACATCTTCAGGCCATGAAATGTGAATAAAAGTAAAAAAAAGGCGTCGATATTTTTTGAGGATATGAAACTTACTTTATAGTTTGTATATTGGGTAACTAAAATTTATTACTACGAAATTTCATAAAAGGAAAGTATTATCGAGAATACCTCGAGTAGATAGAAGTTTAGTTAAATTTGATACTTAAGCCAATTTGTATCGGTAGTTCCATTCCAGATTTAGGTCGTACATGCGCCCACATCAGAGTATTATATTCAATATCGATACATATATCGATGTCGGCAAATGACCTTGTTCACAAAAAATAACTGTTAATTATTTACAGTCAACTATTACAACATGTATTAATTTACTTCCATAACATCGAATAAAGTGTTAAGTAAGACTGTTACTCCTAGGCAAAATCGATAAATTTAATTGCAACAAAATAAACATGAACACAAAAATAAACACACGAAATGCAGTTATAATAACAGCTGTCACTCAAGTGTTTTACACTGCACTTAAGCTGAAGATGTTGACTGTGGTAATGAGTTTAAACATACAGTATGTTCATTAGGTAAACGTTTAAAACAAGGCGGAAGTGAAATCCAAGAATTATCGACGCAGTTCTATTTCTAAAGCGGAAGTGATAAATAATAGAGAAAGTTAAGAGACAAACTTTTGTCCAGGATCTCTTTAATTGTCAAGGTACACTTGTTACAAATGACAATTCAAAAGAGATGGAATCAAGAATCGCAGCAGGGAACAAAGCATACTATGCATTTTAAAAGGTATTTAAATCAAGAGCATTACAAAAATTTAATTGTAAGTTATAACATAAGGAGCCGAACCATGGACCTGAACAGTAAGAGATAAGAATCCACGACAGAAATGGAAGACCAAAATTCTTCGTACTACGGGGCGATTAATGAAGGTGTATTAGAAGGAATACGGAGAATTGGAGTACGGGAACCTAGAATACTTGTACAAATAAAAGCGCCTGGAATTGCAGACAGGTCATGTACAGAGATTGAAGGAACTAGAGTTGCCTAAAAGTGTACCAAGGAACACCAGAGGAAAGAAGATTAATAGGAGGGCTCAAGACAAGATGGGTGGAATATATAGAGGACGATTTGAGAAGGATGGCGATCCGGAGAGGGAGAAGACAAATGAGTGTGACGCGTTCAGATGAAGGGTCACCTTGGTTCATCGTGGTTGCGATCTTGGTTGCAGTTTGAGAACCATGAGCAATCTTGGTTGCAGCCAGGTAGCGGTCACCACCGTGCACATTTGTAATTTCCTCCTGATGCGGAAAGCCTGTGACGTAAGGAAAATTGAAGAGAATTGATGTGTGTTGTGTCCGATAGCTCGACACAGTTTATCCTCCCAAAATTTTCCGTTTCATTTATTTAGGTAAAATATTTCCAAATTAAATTCTGTCTAACTTTCGATGAATAGAGTTTCCTAGTTCCTCAGAAACGCCGGTGAAACATATCGGACCGTTATAATGTTATATATTTCACGAGGTATGTGGACTTGGCTTGAAGGACACCACCCATGTTACATTTGGTGTTGTGTATAATTGAAGTATTAATTAGTTTAGTTAAACTCCCTAAAAGCTGGTTATAGTAGAGCTGTGTTGGGTCAGGGCGACGTAAGGAAAAGACCTTGTGGGGTACGTATTCAAAGTTGATCAAAAGGTTAAGGCAACCTCGGTTATGCAGTCAGATTCCCCTTCCTCAAGTAACTCTATCACGTTGCAGAGTGTAGGGTGGCTGTGCGAGAGCACAAAGTCCTACATCGACTGTAGCACCGAGGATGTATATATCTCAATACTAGTAGCAATATCACGTTGCAGTTGGTAATGGTAGCATTCAAGTTGCAGAGTGGAGGGTGGCTGTGCGAGAGCACAAAGTCCTACATCGACTGTAGCACCGAGGATGTATATATCTCAATACTAGTAGCAATATCACGTTGCAGTTGGTAATGGTAGCATTCAAGTTGCAGAGTGGAGGGTGGCTGTGCGAGAGCACAAAGTCCTACATCGACTGTAGCACCGAGGATGTATATATCTCAATACTAGTAGCAATATCACGTTGCAGTTGGTAATGGTAGCATTCAAGTTGCAGAGTGGAGGGTGGCTGTGCGAGAGCACAAAGTCCTACATCGACTGTAGCACCGAGGATGTATATATCTCAATACTAGTAGCACCTCTGCTTAGTCACCGTCATTTTACATTTATTGCAAAAAAATAATATTGCTGTACTGTTGTCATTTTTCATATCAGAATTATCATTTATTCTCATTTAAAAGATCGCGTGAATATAAAATATTTTACTTTTTTTTTGGAAAGTAAATAATAGTTATTTATTTATTGTGAAAATGTTAAGTTAAAAAAAAAAGTAAACAACTTGGTGGGCGTCATCGTGATATCTATTCAGCAACATCAAATAATGTAATAACAGCAGATCCTCTAAATGTAACGCCCAAAAGTTGCTTTCTTGTAGGAAATGCTTAACTGTATAGATAGATCTACGGATCATGTCTCGTAGTGTAAGTTTGTGTACAACAACTGTTACAAAGCTTTTCTGAAACTCGTAATTTATTGTGAATCTTATTACTCTCGTAACGACCGTTAGGCTCTAACGGGCTTCGCAGATGTGTTTCACTTCGCTTCTTACATGGCAGTGTCTCGTCTTGGCGGTCTTGGAAGATGTGGAGAAGCCTCCACTCGCTACACCCGTGTCGATGACTTAACTATAAGAATATCACAATTTCTGAGGGTAGTCAAGGTTAAAAACATTTTTCTTTTATCAATAAATTATCTAAGTGTCATTGTAGAGAAGTGGGGGTTAATACCATTACATGCGTAATTGAAATATGTAAACTTTTTTTTTTCAATTAGTCTATTATAGGTCGACTAACGCACGAGATATTAATAAATCATTGTTAAAATTGCCGGCATTTCGACATTTATGAATTCCAATATCTGAATTTCAATATTGTTTTATATAAACATAACAACGACGGACGGAGGGACGTCAAGTCTTAAATCACTTTTTCGGTATCCTGAGGCCATGAAACGTGAAAATCAGTCAAAAAACGGAGGTCGGAATTAGTTGATGTTTACAAAACTCACCTTATTCTTCGTATACTGAGTAAGTAAAACTACATGTAAAGCGTGGTCACAAACAAACTATATTTCAATGGCAGTTTGTTTTACAGTTTCTAGTTTATTTTCTTCCATAGAAAAAATAAAGTTATAGGTAAAAAATCACTGTACTGTTTTCGTGAAAATATTCAATTTAAGGTACCTTGTTTTAAAGTGTATATTAAATGATTTCTATTTCTGTCACAGAAAAAAAAAGAAAAGAAAAACCTGTGGAGTTTGATCTTGTGGCAGCTTCCCTTCTTTATTGATATTCAATTTATGTCTTGGTGTATGAGAAAAATTGTGCAATGTTTAGCAACGTTTGTGCAATCTTTGTTGTACACACCGTATAATATACCGAGGTTAATTTAAATTATTGTTACTGGATGTTATACATCTATTTCTAGCAAAGGTAGAGATCAATATGAATGAAGGGGAGGAAAAGGATTCACCAAGACTAAACGAAACCCTCAGAACATGCAGGAAGTCCTATTACGACAACGTAGCAGCTGCTACTTATGGCCTAGTCTCTAAATGTATACAACAGGACTTTGAAAATGTCTTTTATACGATATCTGTAAAAAAATAATATTTGTAAGTTTTAAAAGACAGTAGAAGCGAATTAAAAATATCGTTTAGGAGTTGTGTGTATAATTAAACAGAAGTACATACTTTTTGGAATTATTGAGTAGAGAATTCTTAGCGAAAACAATTTTTTAGAGTGGCAAACTGTATACGCAATGAATTAAAGTAACGTTCTGGTTTTTAACTTATTTGATAATGATGAACTGTTCATATTATTGGTTTCTTAACTTAGTGGCCTATTTTGTATTTAGTCTTAGCAGACAATAGAGTATTCTCTTGTACAGAGTAACACAGGAGTTTGACAAATTTGAGTAGCCTTGTATTTAGTGCAGGATGTTGGAGGATAACTCTTCTCCTAAGTAGACGCCATTTCTGTAACAATGAAGCAGTGGACTTTGCAATAGTTGTTAGCATATCGGAACACAATACGGTATTGCAGAAATCAATAACAGGTACGGGTTGTGTCAGATCAGATCAGGCTGATAGTGGTTAGAATGGAGACGAACGACTTTGCTTACCAGTCACGGAGGTGTCAAGTGAATTCGTTGCTTGTTCGTTAATAGCAACATAAAAAATAGTTCAATGAAATTAAATCAGAGAGAACAGCGGTTTATGAAATTAATAGGTTAAGAGTGAGTTTGGTGAATACCAAGATCTTTTTCCGCAGTTCAAAAAATGACAGTGAGAGATTTACTGAATATAGAGATTGAATGTTAGTGCCAAATTCAAAACAGTTTCCCTTGTTGCTTAAAAACGAAAACCTCTAAGTCAACATTGCCTTATAAAAATAGCGTTAAGGTCGGAAAAGAACAAGATTTAGTAAATACTGAGCCTGATCGGAAAGATGAGAGAAGGATCTAACCAAAGTTTACATCAAACAAAGGTGTAGATCCAAGTAGTGTCTTTCGGGATTGTCATGAAAGTTTCAAAACTATTTTCACATTAACCACTTCTGGTTGTACCCAAGGTTCTCTGATCTAAATCGGTTGGAACATTTTAGATAAACTGGATACAAGAAGTCACTGGGTATCAGATCCAGTCTAACAGCAACGTAAAACGGTAAGACAGAAGGAAAGCAATGATTTGGAGCCCAGGACGATCAGCTAGATGACATGTAAGTGAGTTGAGAGTCAAATGTTGAATCGGATAGGTGAATTTAACACAGTAATTTGATATTCCACCTATACAAAAAAGACGGTAGATAACCAACAAGTTCGTTTTCATCTGAATGGGACCGTAAGTAAGCAGAACTTGCGTTACTGGGTTTCTGAACAACCACATCTCATTCACAAGCGTCCTCTACACTCTCGCTGAATGTCGTCAGTTTTTGAAAAACGTTACTTACGTTGGATTAGGTTGTCCTGTTTTTTATAACTGTCTTCTAATCTAGAGAGCGCCTAACGACATAATTCATTTATTGGGACATTATATATTATGTAGTGAGCTGACTTCTCAGTATTTCCTGCATAGAAGGTTTGGTACATATAACCCCCTTCAGTGTAGATGATTTAGAATATCTAGTAACCAGTCAACAATTTAACCAATTTCCGTAGTCTTACCTATTCAGCTTATTGCTTCTCTGTATTGAGTCTAAAAGTCTTTTAAATTGTCCTTGCATTGAGTTCTCTCCCAATACGTCAGATATTGCTTCTAGATCCATTGCGAGACACACTAAAGTGCCCAAATGTAAGATACTCCACACACCGGTCTTGGGCCGATGAAGAAGCGTTTAACTCTGCTTTAGCTCATCTGTCTGCTTCCATATTCCCAGTACAACGGAAGTTGATATATACGTCAGAAAAGTCGTCTAACACAAATGATGGAATTTCCGATTAAACTATATTAATAACAAGGTATGGTGATTTAAATCAGTAATTTTACAGGAAAAGTACTATTTAAAATTTAATCAACTTAAAGAAATGTATAAAAACCCAAGATAGAAAGATAAACACAGGGATGATTTATATGGCGACATTTTAGAAATAAGATACACGGTACAAAAAAATTGCATCAATTTTTTCACATACCCTCCCAAAAGACCAAGTCTAAACAAAAACAATTTTCATTGCCACCTTCTCGAAAATGTTATTTTACTACTTATAGTACAAAATAAAACAAATATAACTTTATTTATTGCTCATCTCTTTTATATTTCTTCCGAGAGATAAATTGGTATAGAAGGACCGTACGTGATTTGCTTCACTTGTGTCATAAATATGTCCTGAGCTAAAATCATACACCACTGAAATCGAGATCTTAATGATGACTTAAAGTTGGATTATCATGTTTTGTCTATTATTTCTGAACGGTAATGTTCTTTTACATTTAGTTTGGCACACAGGTTTGTGTGATTATTGTTCATATTTCAGTAAATTGTGGACGAAATCCACAGTTTTTAATAGAATTTTAATCGAATGCTACAGAAAAAATTAAAAAAAAAAAAAATTAAAAAGGCATCCAGACATCACCAAAATATGTTCAAATACCCAATTTGATATATATATATATATATATATATATATATATATATATATTACAATGAGAATATATATATACAATATGGGATATATTACAATGAGAAGGGGAAAATGGATATACAGGGTGTCTAACGGCGTTATATTTGAACCATTGCAGATTAATCCTACGTTTAGCACATTAATACTATACTTTAAAATCTATTTTTGAAGCAACTATAAATTTTTCATCAACTTATGGGAACGGGCCACAGAGAGTCAGAAAAAAATTTTAAAGGAAAGTATAGGTCGAGTTTACATCATATTAAAAGTCTCTGTTAGGATAATACAATGCCGAAAATCCGATCTCTAAAGGTTCACCCTATACAACATGGCTGCGGTTTAAAGTTACAATCTTGGGCTCATTGAAAATGGGTTATTATTTTTTTGTATGATTTACATAAGTGAAACCCCCGACAATTCACACTGGATGTAAGGAACAATTATTCTAAATAGTAAGTGACTTTTCACCTCTAGTGGGAACAGTCTACAAGGAGACGGAGAAAATTTGTAATGTGAGCCTAGATCAACTAGCACATTAAATTAAACTGCTATTTGAGGAAAACATTTTATCGCAAAGAACCACATCAAAAAAATGGGATGGTTTCAGAAATGACAACTTTAATTAACTCTAGTCGAGGTTATGGTTGTAGTGCTCTCCGACCTATATATCGCACAACCGCCGCCATTTTGTATAGGGTCAACTTTTTGAAGTCGGTTTGGCGGCGTTGTATTCTCCAAACAGAGACCTATAATATGATGTAAAACTCAACTGATGCTCTGTTGACAACATCCTTCTGTCAACATTCTTCTGCCGGCCCAAGAAAACTGGGGAAGGCCCCCCCTTATCTTACGTAAGTGGGTAAAGGGCGCCGCCCCTAGTAGGTGAGTACGTGGGGGAGGGTATTGCGTAAGCGACCCGACGGTGACTCATCAAACGTGGCTTGAGAAGTCTTGCCGACATGAGTACCAAGGGAGTATGCTCGGCCTGTCTGGAAGCTTCGGCTTCTGGGAGCGTGCGCTGAGGAATGGTTTCGTGGTGGCAGTGGGGTGCTGGTGGTGGATTGCACCCAGTTACTCTTTCTATTGAGTGGGGGATGTAGGTAAAGCCGCAAGGATCAGGAACGCCTCCCTCCTAGTTCTAGCTCTCTAGTTCTAGTTCTCTAATTGAAACTCAAATCGAATCTGTCCCCTTAAAGTATGAAACATTTATAGTTCATTTAAAAAGTAAATTTTAAGGTATAGTATTGATGTGCTAAGTTTTATTGATTAATCTAAAATGGCTCAAAAAATATAACTCTGTTCTGATACTTTTTGGAAATCTTTATGGATCCTGTATAGTGCCAAACGTTCGATAGAAGTTTTTTTTATAGTCAAGCGAATATTGAGTGTTATGAAATTTAAAATGTCACATTTTTCCTCTGTGGATTTCCTCTCATTGCACACTTTTCGAAGATAGTTTTGAGCTTAAATATATATAAACGGTGTTCACAGACCACTCAAGGATTACAGTATAAACGGTATTCAGTCGCTCCAGCCATTGGAACTACAAACAGGATACCACAGGAAGTATGGTAATCTTCAGATGTTACTTATAGATTTAGTCTTAGACAGGTCTATCTTGAAAAATAAAAAAAGGGGGGGGGGAAACAATAAACGCCAACTATAAACTGGAGAAACTATATAAAAATAGAACTAATGTTTTCTTTTTTCATGGCGTACAGTTTATATTTTAAGTCCGTTGGGCTAATGATGACAAAGAAATGAAGCTGAATGCACAAAAATATCAAATCTAAGAACCAAACTTGAGTTACAGCGGCCTAAAAGTTACTATTCCAGTTACGTTTCACTACAGGAATTGAGGTAATAACTTAAAACTAATAATATATAAATTTCTTTTCAAACTTACCAAAACTGTTCTTTAAATCCATGATAAAAATTCTCACCTGAAACAAAACGTAATAAATAGGTTACATTTAACGTATTATACTTTGTCTTACAAGTAACAAAGGCTATTGAAGGCGATTTGTTGCCCGCATGAACGCAGGTTTCGCTCTAATAATCGTTTTGTTTGTAAATTATTTGAAAAGATATTGTCACCATACAATATAGTGTGCATCAATAAAGTATCAGAAAATAATACTATACTATCATGCTCTGGTAGAGGGTGGAAAAGTCGATGTTTCATTACGTTCAATAAATCGATCTTCTAACCCCAATATATCGCACTAAGTAACATCTAACAATATGCACAGACCATGAAGTAACAACAAATAATTATTTAGTTACTGAGCACTCGCACAAAACACTCTCTTAACGAGGGAAATTATAAAAGTTAAATGATTTATGGGTGGCTTGTTCCTTGTTGATTGTGATTCACAATAAATCCATGCTCAAAAACGGTGCATTAATCATTAAGTCGTTACATTTAATAAATAGGATCGCAAGCTTTTTTCCTAATCGTAGAATCATTGACACACAGAGAGTTGCGATATCTCAGCGCAGAATTTTTGTACTAATAAACAGCTGTGAGGTTCTTCAGGAACAAAACAATTAAAATTCAGGGCCGTTCGAGCTGAAACACCTTTATGATAGTATGTATTATACGTCATTAGGAGACGCAATAAATCTTTCCAAGGGTTGGTTTGATGACGGCCCATCAATTTGTTGTGTAATCAAGACAAAGTTTATGAACTGTTTATGAAAACACAACTAAATATTTAACGTGAGAACATTATGCAAACAAATCTTTAGAACGTCACGACTAATAAAATTTGAGTTATTTGAGTAAAAAACGAGCAGATGCAAAGCTTGTAAAATTATGAAAGTTTTTTTGGGAATATTCCAAAAGACATTCTAAACAAACAGATGTTATCCTCAACTATCAACGTGAAATTGTCTAAACTTGAAATCACGCCAGAATAACTTTCTTCGTTATTTTTATGGATTTTCAGTTTATTTTATTGCTCGGTTTGAACCAGAATTAGTATTGCCTGCGTAGCACGGAACTGGCGAGATTGGAAATGAATTTTGTCTTAATTTTATGACACGTATACTTAATATAAAGAAGTTAATGAAGGAATATCGATATTTACTTAAATATGTTCGTTTTGGAGATCCTTCATGACACCTACCCAGCCCCACCATACAAGCAGAACCTAAATAATGTAATGCCCAAAAGTTAGTTTCTTGAGCTTGTCAAAAATTTTTAATTTGATTGATATATTAGGTGGTCTTACCAATAGTGTAAATTTATTTAAAACCGATGTTATACAGGTTTGTAATATTATTTATTTTAATTTATCTTTTATAAAAATTTGTATTTTTACTTTTTACAAATTATAAAAGATAGAAAAGAAAAATAAGAAGACATAATTCAAAACTCACTTTATATGAACCCTTTTAAAAAATAAATATTTAGTTTACCATTAGGCGCCAGCATGTTAAGATTTCTGCTATAACTGGTATAGGAATTTACCACGTAGCCATGTGAAAAGCAGATCAACGTCAGCTACTCCCAATCGACGCAAGTCGCATCACTCAAATCAAAATACTGTAGCTTATCGAGCATTAGATGTTGTCGCTGAAGAGTCAAATGTAAATTTTCTTTTAATCGTTAGCTAAAATTATTAATTAGAAATTACTTCGTTGATTTTTTAACATTTTTCAGTTCTAATAAGTCTTTAAATCATATACAAATTGTGTCCCTGTGTGATGATGTCACCGGTTAGTAACCGTAATCTTGGTTGCAACTGATGAAGGTTTTGCAGTGGCAGTGGAACAGATGATCTGCAATCCCCAGACCAGCCGCTATGAACGCAGGAGCCTTAGAGTGTTCTGTATAGAAATATTCTGGCATCTTCAATTTCCTTTAAAACATTCATATTTTCCGAATTACGATGGCCACATACTTAATTGGGTTAACGACATTCGATGACTTTTCGGGAAGGCCTAATTAATCAACCGGGACTTCAGTAATGTCATAATGTGAAGGATAATGGGTCCATGGTTATTTCCCACACGTGAAATTAGTGATAGGGTTGTGTTCCGTTATTAAATTAAGTCCCCTTTTGATTAAGTGCAGTTTACTCATCTAAGCTGGTTGCCCAAGAGTAGTGCTTGGTCGGACGGGAATAAGTATATTGAGATTTCAATTGAGTATAACAATACTTAGTGCGTTTTCTAAGCTAGGCCTTAAGGTTGACTAATACTACAATTTTGCTTTAATCACGACCCTAAAGTATTCCTATTGGTTACAACCGACAACACATATGTTGTCACTGAAAATGTATAAAATTTTTAGCATAAGTTTGGATTTCTTACTATTTAGCAGCAAATAAAAAGGTTATAATTCGGAAACTATTAAACCGATTTCAAAACGTTTTCAGTTCCAATTATCACTAAAATCCTATACCATATCTGGCAATGAAAACTATTTGTTGCTACCAAAAATGTTAAGAAAATATGCAGAAAATTTATAATCGTGTTACCTTTACAGAAACAGGCAAAAATTGTTATAAATTGGCAATTACTCAACAAATTTTAAACAAACGTAGAGTGAAAACTAATCATATAAGTTATCACCTACATAGGAAATAAATCGCATGAATATGAAAACAGTTGTTTTTAGTGACTACCTTACGGACAGTCTTACAGACGTTGCTGTATTATATAAAGTTGGTGCAGAAGAGATATCATCTTTTTGTGATTTAAAAAATAATATGTATACGGTTACACGTGAGCGTAAGTTTGTTCGCTTGTACCCCTAAATTGATAAATTCTATAAGAAATGTTTTAATGTCAAAATTACGGTAGGCATGAGTCTACATTGACAAGTTTGATGAGAGAGAAGCTATTGAACTGAGATAGATAATGCGCTGAAATGAACATACATTACAAGAGTGGTTTTGGAAACCTCTGCCAAGAAGACAATTAAATCCTTAAGTCTCCGACACCGCTAAAGAGGGTGTTGGAATGGAGTGGGGGATATTAATTATTGCTGGGGTGAAATTAAGCATCTGGGTTCCAGGAAATATCTCTGTCAGATATTCCAATTCATTCCGGAGAGAAAAATGTTATTTAAAAATACTTGGCATACAGTAAGTTCATCCGCTCACGTGATGAGTATTTTTGTGCGCACCTGTTTAAATGATGACCTTGACCTTATTATTTACTAGATCGTCATCAAATGTCATAGTACTGAGCGTAGCAAGTTTCTTAATTAACATATATAGATTCTAAAGTTTTAAACTAAAAGTTCCATTTACATAATTAAATAATAAAACTTTAGATTAATATTCAGACAGGTAATCTATTGTTGTCTTATCCTTGTGAGATTTTGTGGGTGAAAGATTTAGATTTAGTTTTGTCATCTAATAAAAGAAGAAAAAACGTAATAATACACCAGTCTGTGACACGACAGAATTACGAATATTTTAATACTTTATGATGATAATCTTTTTAGATCTAATTGGTAATAATAACCTCAAATTGATTTTATGGTTATCTATTAGTTGTTATTACATTTGTAAAATTTATTGTTATTATATCGCCTGTTAAAATGGTTAAATGTTTAAGTAAAAAACAGCTGACCCTATAATTTATAGGCTTCGGTCAATCAGAATTTCTGACTCTGCCTTCGTCAAGAACGACACGTTGTCGAGTTTAAATTATGTAGAAACAATCATGTCCGGTCAAATAGTATTTGAGAAACAATGATAGTTACATTCGATTTCAACCCTCCAACAAGGGATGTCGTTTTCGATTAATACAAGCATATTGTCAAGCATTGTGCCTAACTCTTTTCCGTTTATCTGGTTTTATTCATTTGTTGCATAATATAAAATTATTACGCAATGTAATTTTGGTTTTTAACAGCTTTTTGACATGTTCCATAAGATTTACCAGTCTCTTTACTTAATCAGCGAAACGATTTTTAAAAGACCGTAATAGCCTATATGATTTCAACCATCATCAACAAACTCTTCGCGGATGTAATTTTTGTCTACTTTTCCTGTTAAGTCAACCAATAGCTTTTAGTTTCCGTGTGATCCATAAAATTATTAGCAACTTTGAAAGTTTCGAGCAACAAACTTATTCCGAAAGGCTCTTTGGATAGGAATTTAGTAATCCAGTATGTTTTTACAATAAAACATTGTTCAAGAGTATTCTGCACGCTCACCAATTAACCACCAGTACAGTGATAAATAAACAACACATAACGCCATAAGAACGGCAACAATCAATTGTTTGGAATCTCCAAAAGATTTTCTACAGTTTTATGTCATTTATATCCTTCATACATTCTTACTGTTAAATTAAAATGGGTAATTTTTTTTTATCACTCTGTCTAATACGTACTACTTTTTTGTAAAATAGTCAGGAAAATGTTATTGGTGGGAAAGTTTTCATATAGCAATGGTGATGGTTCCCGACTTTTTAAGTTCCTAAAAACAGATTTTTAAAACATTATTTTTGGAATGGTATTTGACTGTTGCAATTTTTTTTCACATTACTTAAAAACATACTCGTTAAACTTAAATTTAAAAGATTGATAATGAGTGGCTGTACAGTGTATCTTTTGTACTAAATAGCATAAGGATTGCAGAGTGAAAATTAAGCCATCTTAATTATAACTAATTATTCTGATTAACATAAAAGTGATGAAATTTGTCGAGTAAGTAATTTACTTTTAAAAATCATCATTTTTTTTTTAGAATGGTATGTTTGATTTGACGTTTGTCATATTTTGCATTACACAACTTTTCGAAAGTATAGATTATCTCTCGTTATCACATATGAAATATATCGAACATAAATCTAAGAACCTAAAATCATATCCTTAGTAAAAAAATATATCTGGTAGCCTAAAGCAACGAACTCTAGGCTAATGCATACAAGAGCAGAATAGTGTTAGTTAATTTTTGTGGTACGTAGTTAAAATAAATTAGTAATTATTTGGAGGCTTTTCTGTAGTAGATTAAAAAATGTGTTAATGTAGACAAAGTCAACTCAATCCTAAAAATATTAATTTAAGTTTTCATACAAGGATAAAGTCCAAATCTCATACAACATTGATTATAAACATTATAAATTATTTTGGAAGGATTTTACTCTTATTGTATGGTACACAATTGTTACTAAATTAATTATTAAAAACTTTCACACGCATTCATAATATTTAATATTTGGTACTACTTAAAACTTAACCTTATTCAAGGATAAAATAAAGCAAAAGCTTAAAGTTTCAAATATTTAATAATATAAATGAGCTACAATTGTTTCGCCTTGCGGCATCGTCGGGCAACTGAACGACGATGCCGCAAGGCGAAACAATTGTAGCTCATTTATACTATTAAATATTTGAAACTTTAAGCTTTTGCTTTATTTTATCCTTGAATATGGAGTTTCAACAAGAAATATCTGCTATTACATTAAAGTTACTTAAGCTTATACTTCAACACAATTTAAAATTCATATAATCTACAATTAATATTTGAGTATTTCAATTCATAAAACATAATTGAAATCCGTATGCTGTTGGCCTTTAGGAAATATGGATAATAATGCTTGTTTTGCATAATATGTAAATACCATTTGACTTACAAAGAGATCAAAGAGTTATAAACACTTTGCAATTCAATGTGGACGCAATTATACATGGGATTCACGAGACACACACTTTAAACACTTGAATTTTTTGATATTTACAGTACAAATAATGCTTTGGATTATATGTAATTTTTGGATGAATAGTTATTTAATTGCAAATATTTCGTATATTTTCCACAAGTCCTTCTTTTCTTTTTAACTTTTAAATGCGAAAAACCTTTCAGTCATCCCCACCTTATAGAATAAGAAAAAACAAAATAAAATAAAGACTTCCTAATAATCCTCGAATAGTTTAATAGAGTCAGGATTGGAAAAGAACATGTTTTGCGTACGAGCTGCAGTTCACTTTCTACCGTCTTCGAAATATTCCTTTTATTTTTTAAGTTAACTTTTTGATTGGCTAATGACGGTTTCACTCAATGATTCTTGCTTCAATGGAAAAACTTACCATGCAGAAAATTTGAACTAACTGACATTGCAAAGCGTACATTATAAAATATCGTAGTTTTTGTTTGCATGTGTGAAAATATCAAACTACGGTTTCTGTAGACAGTTTCAAAGTCCTGTGAATAAAATTTAAATTTGATCTTTAGACAGGGACTGTTAAGATGATAGTGTATGGTTGGGAGATTATGTTTTAAAATAAATTATTCCCTCCCAATAGTAAGCAAAATAAATGGCAAAATAATGACATTTTTCAAAAATGTACTATAACCCGTCTACGACAATTTCATTGTCTTAGTTCTTCCACTCTGTGAGTGAGTTCGATAACCAAAGGTGGTAAATTCATCAATTCTACTTCGCTCGGTTAAATTTATATAAGAGTACTCATGTTTTTTAAAATTGTTATACAAAGTTGAGCAAATCTCCAAATTATATTCCAATATCTCATCTCCTAGTTGGCGTAGGAAAGCTCTTAATTGGGGATATCTACAGATTGTAGCAAAACTTTGGTTACATATAAAGGATGTAACGAAAAAAAACCGTATTTTCTGCCTTTTTTTAAACCGTAAGCATAGCCCCATAGTTACTTCTTAATATTTCTTTTCATGAAACCAGAACTCATTTTATTTTACTTAAATATGTAAATTATGAGGATTCAAATTTCAGAGTTTTATTCGTTATTACTCAACCATTACACTAAAAACACATGTGACAACTCTTTGGACAGCTGTTTACATTCAAAATAGTTGAATATTAGACAAAGTTTGAACTTTTCAGCTAGAAATTTTCTTTTTCTTCATTATTTACTAAACGTTCTTTCTAAATGGAAGGAATTATGTATTAATTTATTACCAAAACTTTAGTAGCCTAATTGTTTAGTGATATTTCAAAAGGTGAACCAAAATTACTCTAAACCCACATAACTGGCCAAGAAATAGTTCCAACTCTTTAATCAACTTTTAAGTAATTTTATATCTAACAACTTTAATCAATTGATATTATTCAAAATGCGTTGAATACTATTTATACTACAAAAAAAGATAAAAAACAGCTTTTTGTCAGATTTTATGAAATGTGCGACACCCTATAACAATCCATTATCATCCACTAACTTTAAAAATAGAACTAATTGATTTTTTTTATACACATTTTCAATGGCAACAGTATTGACTGACTCTCCAGTGTTTAGATGTTTTAATTTCTCCCAAATACGAGGTTTGGAGAAAGTTAGGTAAAAAAAGAAGATATTTTGTTTCTCGCAGAAATATGTTTTGAAGTTAGTTGAGTATCCTAGCATCTTATTATTTATACTTGTGGCGCGTTTCGGAGTTGCTTCACATCTAGACCTAGTAAATATAATGATTGTAATAAAGTCAACGTTTTGAGGTCCCCTGAGTCTTCTAAGAGGGGGTTTTTAAATCGATGACTGACTAAACGATGGATCGATTATGATAAAATATGGTAATTGGACACAGTGGGTATATTTTTTTGTTATTGTTATTTTTCTATAACTCAAAATTTGGCGGTATCTATAAGACCAAAACAAAAATATGGAATTTCTCAAAATCAACTACAACGATTTTGTTAACACTGTAGTAAAACGTAGCTTCTAAATTTTATGTTTTGTTTGGACCTAATCAAAACATAATGGTCGCTATCTCTCGAAATATTCCGATATGGAAGTTTTTTGATAAACACTCCTATTTCTCAAATCAACTCTATATATTTCAATGAGGTAAAATGTGCAAGTTAATAACACTAGTGTGCCAAAAAGAAGTAAAAGAAAATGATTGTTATACTAGGCAATAAACGGAAGTGAAACTTGATCACCTTATTATTTACAACAAGTTGAAAATGATTTCTATTGTTTTAGTAGTTTTGGTAGAGTAATTGTTGGGAAGATAAAGAAGAATATTTATTTTGGTTAAAATTTGGTTTTCTGAACAGATCTTTGAGAAACTTTGCAGAGTTTATTTACAATTATTCCGTAGTCGTAATTTATTTTTAATGATAATTTTGTACATCACTTTTGATTATTGTTTCTCACATTTCACCATAATTAATTAAAAAAATGGTATACAATTTTGAGAAATGCAACCTTTAACTTTTAAGTTTGCTTTTTGCGGTTTTTTACAAATAAACTAATAAAATAATATTTGGGGGAGAAAAATACCTTATCAGTGACTCGCCTTTTAAGTATACAGTGTAACTGTATAAACATATTATATACACGTAACATGTAAACATATATACATGTAACATGTAAACATATATACATATTATAGTATACAGTGTAACTATTGTATAAAATATTTCTTAATAGTCAGTACTAAAAACAGAATCCGGTCTGCATCCAATATAAATAAGACGGGTTTACATTTTTGAGTGAAAGCCAAGATATTGTAAACTGTCGCAACTACCTCCTATACCCTTCAAGTCAAGGAACATCCCTGCAGTTCAGAAGTTAATCGGTTGGGTTCTCCAGACCAGCTCTCTAAACCCCTCTATACAGTCATGATGAGCTGATAGTCATACATCCCTGAGGCTATACCGGCGTGTTCAGCCGATAACAATCCTTTGCTGGTCAGTAGCGGCAGGTTATGCCGATTGCACTTCCATCGGTTATACCGGCGTACTGAGCTGATAGCCCTTACTCTCGCCACACCGTATCTTCTCCCTTCGATATTCACTGACTATTTAATTCTATAGACCGTTGGATAGGAGGTCAGTCCATCGCGAATTCTTCTCTATACTACATGAGCGTGTTGAGCCGGTAGTATTCCGCCCCTTGTTCCGTAGCGGCTTGTTGAGTAAACCCAACATCCGTGAACCATACCGGCGTGCTGAGCCGATAGTGTTGAACCGACAACTCTTATTCCCACACTCTGTATTAATACTACTAACTCACAATTTAATCCACAATCCGGTGGATAGGAGGTCATTCCATTCAGAATTTTTGCCTATCGTCATGTTGAACCAGTAGTATTCCGATCCTAGTTCAGTAGGGACGTGTTGAGCCGGCTGGCTTTTCTTCTATTATACAGACGTGCTGAGACAATAGCCATCTTTTCCAGAATCAGTAGCAGCTTATGGAACCGACTAAATATCCTTCAACTATACCAGCGTTCTGAGTCGATAGTCATAGATCACTACGGCTATACCGAAGTCTTGACCCTATGGCCATTCTTTCTTCGTTCAGTTGCGGTGTGTTGAGTCGACTGAAATTCCATCGACTATACCGACGTGCTGAGTCGATAATCACCAATCTCTTAAGTTTATACCGACGTGTAGAGACGACAACCCCCACCGCTATCCAATAGCTGTTTAACCCATATACCGTTGGATAGAAGTGATTCCGATCGGAATCCTTCCCCATATTACATCAGCCGGTAGTACTCTGTTCCTGGTTCAGTATCGGCGTTTTAAACCGACTGAACATTCATTGACTATATCGGAGTTTTCCGTTCCTTTGTTCATTTCTATCGTATTGGTTATCTTTATACAGTAGCAGATAAAATATAAGAACACATATTAGAGCAAATATAAGAAAATAAAAGTGGGTGTCCCTGTCTCTCCACCGATTCTAAGCTTGGAAGTTAATTGACACAACTTTTACAAGTTGACATAAATTCAAGTGTCAATATATATTGACCTTGATATTTAATAAAAATAGACTTTTGACACTGTCAATACTAACCATGACAATGTTTCATATCATTAAAAATATTCATCATTAAATTGTGTCCACAATTAATTTTAAAGCTAAATTATCACTGTTAAACGATTAATAAAAGTGGATTGACTATGGATTGGAAAATAATTTGATTGTAGGCTACAGACTTGGTAATGACAGGCCTGCATTGTATCAACATCATGTTAAATTAAAAAAGTTAAACTTGAACAACAATCTTTCAAACGCATATATTCTGCCCACGTGCCTTTAATTACACTTCAAACACAATGACTAAACTATGGTAAATTAATTTAGTTAGTTAGCTATAGTTATATATTTAACCTATGGTAACTTTAAACTATTTCAGCACGTGTAAATAGAAAATATCGGTATTTCAGTATTTCTTGATTCGCTCTGAGATAGATACTAATACGTATTAATAAATTAAAATCAATAATCTATATAAAATGAATTATTAAAGTAATGTGCAACTTAGATAAGAAGGGACTACAGAAAAGCTGTTTACAGCGGCTGCCATTTTGAAATATTCTTAGCATTTTTCTCATCTCACACTAAAGAAAGACTAAAACCTAACCTATTTGATATATTTGGCTGAAATTTAATTAAAATTCCAGCTGCTAGAACTATTCAGTACTGATTTGTTGAAATATTTAAGTTATAACTTAACAAGTAACTAATAACTCTGTTAATTTGATCGTAAAAAACAATTTTGAGTATAATTGGATGCATATTTTAAAGCAACATTAAACGAGGTATTGGAAACGTTATAGGCGAAAAGAAATATAAATATCTGCCGCCATTAAAAAAAATACTTATAATTCGTATACCACAATTTATCAAACCAAATTAGACAATAATTAAAATCACATGGAGCGGTGGATATTTCATAATAAAGAAAACGGTTCCATGAGGTATATAGTATAAATAAAAATATTAGTTAGAAATTTGTAAAAAGTCTATAATGGAAATTCATTAATAGAAATGAAGACGTGTATGATTGGGATTGGTTAATGAAAAATACCAGTCAAGGAGGTATAAGGGGTTGGATCTTGGTAAAAGATAGGATGGGGGTAGAAAAGTGAGAGGATTATTGATTGTAAATTAAACTAATTTGCGGAAAATATTTTAAAAATTATTTTTATATCCACATAGAAAAACTATTTTAATTATGAAATCGAAAAAGGTAATATCGTTTGAAAGTCCTTGAATCTACAATACAGCTAATGATGAAATGGATATAACGCTTTCACAAATATGCACAGACTGAAATATAACCTAACAACAAATTGTTTTATGTAACGTGTGAAGGATATTCTGATAAAATTGTGTTTTTTAACGCAACATTCTAATTTATTGTCGTAGATGGTAACTAGTGTTATCAATAAGAGTAGAATATCAATTTACACAACATGAACTATAGCAGGTCTTTACAATATCTACCGGTAAAAAGTTATGTACAAAATACAACTTTAAACTGCTACTACTTTTACAAGTTTTAAATATGTCTTTTCATTTGTACAATTGCTCAGCTGTCTGTACTATTTCCAGTGATATCAAGGGTGAGACGGGGATGCCTACGATCGCCTTTGCTTTTTTATCCGGGCACTGGAAAAAAGCAAAAGGAGGAAAGCAGGCTGGAATATATGTCCTCTCACGAAAATATTCGCAGATCTCCGGGTGAAATAAGGCGATGGATTGACAGCATCCTTTGACACCCGAAAGGCACGCTAACTTCAAGGTCAAAGAAAGAGAGGAAATCGAAAGAAGACTTGGCGAAGCACGATGATTGAATCTAAACAAAAAGAATAGAGCTGGTAAAAACTGAAGATGCTTGAAGGAAACGGAGGGAATTTATTGACACCCTTTGCTTCACATGACATACGATCAAGCAGTTGATCATATCGAAGGAATACTTAGCGAAGAACGATGCTAGAAGAAGCTAAACAAGAGAAAAAAGCTAGTAGGAAGATGCTTGAACGAAACCCAGAGTCTTCTAGAGAGAGTTAGTGAAGACCCTTTGGTTCACATGACATACGATCAAGCAGTTGATCATATCGAAGGAAGACTTAGCGAAGAACGATGCTAGAAGAAGCTAAACAAGAGAAAAAAGCTAGTAGGAAGATGCTTGAACGAAACCCAGAGTCTTCTAGAGAGAGTTAGTGAAGACCCTTTGGTTCACATGACATACGATCAAGCAGTTGATCATATCGAAGGAAGACTTAGCGAAGAACGATGCTCGAAGAAGCTAAACAAGAGAAAAAAGCTAGTAGGAAGATGCTTGAACGAAACCCAGAGTCTTCTAGAGAGAGTTAGTGAAGACCCTTTGGTTCACATGACATACGATCAAGCAGTTGATCATATCGAAGGAAGACTTAGCGAAGAACGATGCTAGAAGAAGCTAAACAAGAGAAAAAAGCTAGTAGGAAGATGCTTGAACGAAACCCAGAGTCTTCTAGAGAGAGTTAGTGAAGACCCTTTGGTTCACATGACATACGATCAAGCAGTTGATCATGTCGAAGGAAGACTTAGCGAAGAACGATGCTAGAAGAAGCTAAACAAGAGAAAAAAGCTAGTAGGAAGATGCTTGAACGAAACCCAGAGTCTTCTAGAGAGAGTTAGTGAAGACCCTTTGGTTCACATGACATACGATCAAGCAGTTGATCATGTCGAAGGAAGACTTAGCGAAGAACGATGCTAGAAGAAGCTAAACAAGAGAAAAAACTAGTAGCAAGATACTTGAACGAAACCCAGAGTCTTCTAGAGAGAGTTAGTGAAGACCCTTTGGTTCACATGACATACGATCAAGCAGTTGATCATATCGAAGGAATACTTAGCGAAGAACGATGCTAGAAGAAGCTAAACAAGAGAAAAAACTAGTAGCAAGATACTTGAACGAAACCCAGAGTCTTCTAGAGAGGGTTAGTGAAGACCCTTTGGTTCACATGACATACGATCAAGCAGTTGATCATATCGAAGGAATACTTAGCGAAGAACGATGCTAGAAGAAGCTAAACAAGAGAAAAAACTAGTAGCAAGATACTTGAACGAAACCCAGAGTCTTCTAGAGAGGGTTAGTGAAGACCCTTTGGTTCACATGACATACGATCAAGCAGTTGATCATGTCGAAGGAAGACTTAGCGAAGAACGATGCTAGAAGAAGCTAAACAAGAGAAAAAACTAGTAGCAAGATACTTGAACGAAACCCAGAGTCTTCTAGAGAGGGTTAGTGAAGACCCTTTGGTTCACATGACATACGATCAAGCAGTTGATCATATCGAAGGAATACTTAGCGAAGAACGATGCTAGAAGAAGCTAAACAAGAGAAAAACTAGTAGCAAGATACTTGAACGAAACCCAGAGTCTTCTAGAGAGGGTTAGTGAAGACCCTTTGGTTCACATGACATACGATCAAGCAGTTGATCATGTCGAAGGAAGACTTAGCGAAGAACGATGCTAGAAGAATCTAAACAAGAGAAAAAACTAGTAGCAAGATACTTGAACGAAACCCAGAGTCTTCTAGAGAGGGTTAGTGAAGACCCTTTGGTTCACATGACATACGATCAAGCAGTTGATCATATCGAAGGAATACTTAGCGAAGAACGATGCTAGAAGAAGCTAAACAAGAGAAAAAACTAGTAGCAAGATACTTGAACGAAACCCAGAGTCTTCTAGAGAGGGTTAGTGAAGACCCTTTGGTTCACATGACATACGATCAAGCAGTTGATCATATCGAAGGAATACTTAGCGAAGAACGATGCTAGAAGAAGCTAAACAAGAGAAAAAACTAGTAGCAAGATACTTGAACGAAACAAAGAGTCTTCTAGAGAGGGTTAGTGAAGACCCTTTGGTTCACATGACATACGATCAAGCAGTTGATCATATCGAAGGAAGACTTAGCGAAGAACGATGCTAGAAGAAGCTAAACAAGAGAAAAAACTAGTAGCAAGATACTTGAACGAAACAAAGAGTCTTCTAGAGAGGGTTAGTGAAGACCCTTTGGTTCACATGACATACGATCAAGCAGTTGATCATATCGAAGGAATACTTAGCGAAGAACGATGCTAGAAGAAGCTAAACAAGAGAAAAAACTAGTAGCAAGATACTTGAACGAAACCCAGAGTCTTCTAGAGAGGGTTAGTGAAGACCCTTTGGTTCACATGACATACGATCAAGCAGTTGATCATATCGAAGGAATACTTAGCGAAGAACGATGCTAGAAGAAGCTAAACAAGAGAAAAAACTAGTAGCAAGATACTTGAACGAAACCCAGAGTCTTCTAGAGAGAGTTAGTGAAGACCCTTTGGTTCACATGACATACGATCAAGCAGTTGATCATATCGAAGGAATACTTAGCGAAGAACGATGCTAGAAGAAGCTAAACAAGAGAAAAAACTAGTAGCAAGATACTTGAACGAAACCCAGAGTCTTCTAGAGAGAGTTAGTGAAGACCCTTTGGTTCACATGACATACGATCAAGCAGTTGATCATATCGAAGGAATACTTAGCGAAGAACGATGCTAGAAGAAGCTAAACAAGAGAAAAAACTAGTAGCAAGATACTTGAACGAAACAAAGAGTCTTCTAGAGAGGGTTAGTGAAGACCCTTTGGTTCACATGACATACGATCAAGCAGTTGATCATATCGAAGGAAGACTTAGCGAAGAACGATGCTAGAAGAAGCTAAACAAGAGAAAAAACTAGTAGCAAGATACTTGAACGAAACAAAGAGTCTTCTAGAGAGGGTTAGTGAAGACCCTTTGGTTCACATGACATACGATCAAGCAGTTGATCATATCGAAGGAAGACTTAGCGAAGAACGATGCTAGAAGAAGCTAAACAAGAGAAAAAACTAGTAGCAAGATACTTGAACGAAACAAAGAGTCTTCTAGAGAGGGTTAGTGAAGACCCTTTGGTTCACATGACATACGATCAAGCAGTTGATCATATCGAAGGAAGACTTAGCGAAGAACGATGCTAGAAGAAGCTAAACAAGAGAAAAAACTAGTAGCAAGATACTTGAACGAAACAAAGAGTCTTCTAGAGAGGGTTAGTGAAGACCCTTTGCTTCACATGACATACGTCAAGTCAAGGAGTTGATCATATCGAAGGAAGACTTAGCAAAGAAAGATGCTAGAAGAAGCTAAACAAGAGAAAAAAGCTAGTAGGAAGATACTTGAACGAAACAGAGAGTCTTCTAGAGAGAGTTAGTGAAGACCCTTTGCTTCACATGACATACGTCAAGTTGATCCTAGGAATAATATATTTAGTTGCATTGAAATAAATTTACTAGTTTCAAAGATATACTAAATGGTAGGTTGGACGGTTGGAAAAAATGTAACTGTAAATATAATAATTATTATACGTATAGGGAAGGTTTTACTTTTCAGAATACCTATAATAAGTATGTAAAGGGAAACATCTACATTCGTTTTGTTTTCGACAACTCGTCGTTCTGTCGGAGTCACGGTATTTCGAGATCAATAGACAACATCACGCATTCTCTAAGTGACTGTAGTACACATATGAAATATTCATCTTCTTGTTATTTTTTTTGCTGTTAATTCACATTATGTGGACGAAAATCTGCATGTAATAAAACCTGTTCCAAATTTCTATCACAAAAAAATACTATCAAAATTCGTTTCTGATCGAAAATTGGATATCGTACAATATTACTACCTTATAGTAAATAACTCTAGCGATGAGAACGGTAGTCCTACTTTTTTTTTTTTTTAATTCACATTAAGAAATATATTGGAAATGTTTTTGTATTTTGTGCTGATATAACAGTTTTAAAGGTCCCTGATTCTGATCAGAATGGTTTCTGTATTTACGTCGGTCGTCGGTCTGTGCACCAAGTTAAATGTTTGAACTCAATTTATAGTTTTAGGAGGATATTTATATCGTACAACTCCAAAGGTTTATAACATTTTGGAGCTAAAAAACGTAATGAATCTATCCAAAAATTATGATACGTGAATTATGGGTCAAAAAGAGGAAAAAATGAACCATGTAGCAAAAAAATTGTAGCCAAAATCGGCCCAGATCAAAATTGTTATACAGTAATATGTAAAGATTTACAACACAAATATATGTGTTGCTTTCATCAGGTAAATCACTGTAATATTTAAATAGGAAACAAATTTCTGATCAATATTGGATTCGTTGATTTATTTCCCAAAAGAATCAGAAACTGTAATTTTTCTTAATTACAACTTCCCATTTCACCAATATTTTATTAGATGGTGCATAAGCATTACACATTTTTTCTCTCAAATCATATATAGAAAATACAAGGTCAAAAATAAAGAATAACTACGAAATATTGTAATTTTCTAAAAACGATTTTGATCAATTAAACTTAAAATTGTATAGGGTTTTTTTTTGTATTTGGTTGGTAAACATGAAAAATTTACTTTCATGTTTTTGACTGATATTTTTGTTTCATATTCTCAGGAATGACGACAGAATGACATCCGTTCGTCATTGTTGTCGTATGTACGTAGACACGATAGCGTTCACAAAAAACGGCATAGGCATATGAAAGCTGGTGAAGTGTACTAATATGAAATGGCAGCCATTTTAAACCTTTTGCGAATATCTCGTGTGTGTTATTCAACTCATACTACGTTAAATTAGATCAAAAGTAGCAATTTTAAAATCTGCATGTAATGGTACTAACTTTACTTCTGTACGATGACAAATAGTGAAGTTATTGTCATAAATGTAATTTCGAGCCTTGATATCCTTAGAAGATGTGATGTTACGAGATCGGGGAGAGCGGAGTTCATACATAACAGCTCCGAGGTCCGCTACGGAGAGTAAGTGGTGATAAACACAATTACAAGGTTCAGAAAACCTGTGTAATAACTGTTTTAACCAACCTTACTCCTTGTTCTAGGTCACCAGCTTTTGGCTGTTACATTTAGAATATCTGCATGTACTAAAATGTATATTGGGTCTGAGTCAGTTATGCTCCAATCAACTTTTTTTTTTAATATGTCCCAAATAAGACGTATTTATCCCAACGACTCAATAAAGTTTTTTCAAGATTTAAGGGAAATGAGCAATGGACACCGTCAAGCTCTGATATCCCGAAATGAGCGATTTAAGTGAAACGTAAAGACAATCTAAAGCAATGTAAAGGAAACAATGTTGTGTAAATTGGAAGTTACCAAAATGAAACATGATCGTTGTTGTGTTCCATTCATTCTTCTTCTTATTTTTTCCCCATCAAATTACGAATAATCGTCTCCAAAGTGTGGTTTGTTATATTTATCTTAATAAATTTTGTTTCCAAAGGTTGAAATCACGATATTACACTAAACGTTGTAGTCGTAGCAAAATTGGTAGTGATGGTATGTAAGACATACCAACATAAATGTAAAGTTGTTACGTGTGAATCGCTGAGTTCAATTAAAGTATTAAACAATTAGTTAGTTTTACGTAGAGATTTAGTCGCTAAAGTGATACTAAGAGAATGTATTATGCATGATGGGTAAGTGAATGAGGCTTCCTAATGCATCAAGAGTTGAAATTTTAGAGTAATTCTACTCTTAACATAACCTAATTGAAATTCAATTTGGGGAACTCTCTTTAGGCAATCGGTTACCACCCCCCCCCCCCCCAAGGCAAGTAGGTATTTAGACATGTGGAACACAGAAATTTGAAACATTGAACAGATTTATACACTGACTTTTATTTCCCCACAAATGTATAAAGTGATGCGATAGGAAAAACATAATATACGTAGAGTTTTTCATCGATAAATCTGTTTGGGGGTACACTGAAAATAAAAACAGTACCATTTGGAATGATGTGAACCGATTTTGATTACCTATGTGAACATATTTTAGCCATACCTCAAACGGTTTTTCGTTCGTTAACTCACAATTTGTAGGTAGCTGCCGTAATACCGTAAGACATTTTTCTAAAAATACGCTTTTCATCGAATTTCAATCAAGTACAATGTGTACTTTGGCTCTATTTGTACTTATAAATAGAACTACAAAATAACGTTTAAGTAGGGTTTTTCTGTACCAACTTATTTTGCATATACATAACGGAATGTCATAACAGAAAATTGAAATTTGCTTCCTTTCTCCCATAATAGGTCGTGTAGTATTTTAGTGACATTTTAAACGAAATGGAGACGATTGTTGTGGACGGGTTAGTGCAACGTTTGTAGTTATTATTTTTAGTTTAAAACCTACATTGGCGCCCGACCTTTTTTGTTACAAAAAACCAAGAGCGTAATTTTAAAATATACATACAACGAGAGACAAAAAAAAGTGGGGCAGTTTTTATTTATCGATTTTAAAAGATAATTTTTCACTGTAAATTAATGATTTGTGTATTTATCACTTTATCAGGTAATTATTTTTATCATACCAATATAACGCGGATTCGTCTGATAAAAACTTGTTCAAATTGTTCACTGTGTCAAATACGCTGTTTTACTTATCAGCTTTGAACTTATCTATTAAATCAAATACTAACGATAACCATTATTATTTCTCTCAACCTAAAAATGTCATTATCTTTATTACTCAGTTCCCCCCCCCCTGATTTTTATTATAGGAGATAAATTGGATTACACTTTGAGCAAAGTTTGTATACAAAATATTTAAAACCAATACTTATACATTTAAAAAGAGCTTAAGCTTGCTTCGGTTATATCATAAAACTGTTACTAAACGTAAATTTAATTTGATGGAAATCGAGTTATCAATGTCAGGTGTTAAGATTCCTTTTTTGTTATATTAAATCTGAAGCGTAATTATCTTTTAATTGCGATTAGGCACATTGGCTTGGGACAATTACTTTCATCTCGACATAACGCAATAGGCTAATCTAGAAAGTTAGACCACCTACAACAAAGCATTGGTGAAAATATCATTTCTCTGAAATTGGAACAATTTAAGAAACAACACTTTTTGTTCCGTAAAAAAACAAGCAGGCTTACCAGTATTCTGGACTCACACATGATATTAAGCCTTAGGTTTTATTCGGAAATAATGAATTAATTTGAATTAAACAAGACTAAAACCTGAATAGATATACCTAAATGGGAAAAAACCGATTAAAAATCGGATTTGTAGTTAATGTTGTAAATTAAAAACAAAAAAAATTGACAAAGAGCGGATGCGTTTAATTGTCGGAGCGTTATAAGACTTACTGGTAAAATGTTATCTTTGAACATAATTTTAATTTGATTTCTTACCATTTACATAAAATTAAAATTATTGTTGTACAATAGCTATTATTGTGTAATTTAAAATCTACATCCAAAAATACCCATACATGATTTGTTACAATAAAAATTAAGAGCGGTATATATATATATATATATATATATATATATATATATATATATATATATAAAATAAAAATTGAAATTATTTGTCTTATACCGTAGGTCCTTTGTTGCACCGTTTATTTTTGTTAACTATAATCAATAGATTCAGCAATTTTATTTCCTCCGATCTTTATATATATATATATATATATATATATATATATATATATATATATATATATAATATTTTTAGAATATTATATAAATATTCTAAAGCGGTTTAATATTTTTAGTTTAAATGACACTGGAAAGCTGAAAACCTGGACTTACACTATGAATCTAAAGAACTAATCATGCACACCATGAGTGACAGTGACCGGGGGGGACCAGGGGGGACGTCCCATAAGGAGTACAAAGAAATTCTTAAATTAAAGCATAAGCCAAGTTGTACGTCATTTTAAAGGACATTACTGGCACAGTTTGATTCCGCAAACCGCACTTCAAAAAGTTGATCCAGTACAAAATGGCAGATGTTCAAAGGTTTTACTTGGTTGTAGACAAACATTTTATTTAGCCACAATCTCATGTCGGCTGTAAACCGACATCTCAGTTTTCCGTTCCGATTGTTTTCCAACGGCTGACAATGAACAATTCGATATTTTAACCATAATTTTCGATAGTTTACGATATTTTGTTATATCGAAGTTGTTCTATACACATTTTTCTTTTCTTAGGTGTAACTATAGTAACTAAATTAAAATTAGGAATTTAATTACATTATTAATTAGGATTTAAAAATACATTGCTTTATTAAATTTTATAGCTCTATTTAGTATTATCTCTATTTCAGCTATAATCGTACATAAAAAAAAATAAATAAAAAAATGAGAGAATGATTGAATTGTCTTTATTTAGGGGCGAGGTTAAGACTGTATAGTCTTTTCTACCACCTATCTCCATACAGCATAACAACATAATATATAGTAATATAAAATACAACTTGATAATAATCAAAAATTAAAAATAACTAAGATAATTCAAAAACTTATATTTAAACTAGCTACAAAATGAAATTAAGAATTTAAAATATAAATAAAAATTAACAATCTTAAATTTAAACAACATAATGAAATTTAGAATTTAGAAACAAATTTTTAAAAATTAAAAAAATTTACATGTATATAAACAAAATAAAATGAAATACTGGAGAGAGAGAGAGAGAGAGAGAGAGAGAGAGAGAGAGAGAGAGAGAGAGAGAGAGAGAGAGAGAGAGAGAGAGAGAGAGAGAGAGAGAGAGAGAGAGAGAGAGAGAGAGAGAGAGAGAGAGAGAGAGAGAGAGAGAGAGAGAGAGAGAGAGAGAGAGAGAGAGAGAGAGAGAGAGAGAGAGAGAGAGAGAGAGAGAGAGAGAGAGAGAGAGAGAGAGAGAGAGGGAGAGAGAGAGAGAGATCCTCAGACTTTAAACAAGGAAGGATTCAATAACGAGCAATTAGAACAATTCTACAACACTACAACTTCATTACACTTCAAAGTATTAAAGGAAACTCTTTTCTCTTCCTGGATATTTAATTAGTAAATAAATATATATTATCAAATGAATTTATACTAATATAGAAAGTGATAGCGATAATACTCGTGAAAAGGTAGACAAATCGGCTATGAAATCAGCCAACTGTACTTATAAAGTAAATTAGTCATACTTTTAGTTTACTGTTTTAATTTCTCTTATAAATACGTAGTATAAAGAAAGTGATGGGAGAAGTAGTTTGGTGAATGATGTCAGCCTAAACGAGTAGATCTATTTTAATCAAATTTAGTAATTAGGCATATTTAAGTCATATCTCGGCACTTTTCTTCATTTGTTTGAAAACTCGAAATTTGAATGTACCTGCCGTAACAAAAATATTGAATCAGCTCTAACTATTTTCATCATTTTTTTTTTCCAAATGTAACCCCAAATGTAAGTACTAACACAAAACATGTTACTCGCTCTCTGAAAAAAAATCCAATAACTTTTTTTAAATCAGCTGTATGGAATGAATTCAAATTTTCATTAAATTTAAAGATTAATGACCAAACCAGAGTACAGAATTGCCAAATTATGGTTAAGGAATAATATCCAAAAAATGAAAATGCCCCCTAACTGCAGTCGTTTAAACTTATAATACTTATGATTAAAAATTAGTTTTACACAAGTGAAGCAAGTTTGGTCCTTATTTAAATATGTAAATTTGTTGGCAATAATATAAAATCAATAACGACTTTCATTGTTAGCTTCACTGTTTACCGACAATTACTAGCTACAATTTTAGCAACTAATAGTTTTGATCGGTTTGTATTATTTCTATTGTAAAGCTTGTGTAAGAAACTTTATCAACTTTTTGAACGGTTTAAGTGTGATTAGCAAACGCAACGGAGGTAACTTTTTTAGTAAGTTTTTGTTAAAATTTTGTATTAAACTAATTTTTTCCGAATCGTTGAACAAGTTCGTTAATCAGTAAACTTCAAAGTGGCAAGATTTATGTATATATATAGCTAATTTTACACTGTACATCAAATTACGCCTAAACGTTTTTTATTAGGCATTCTATAATAATGAAAAAAGTAAATATATATAATATATATATATATATATATATATATATATATATATATATATATATATATATATATATATATATATTAAAAACATTTTTTAAAATTATTGTAAGAATCAGGAATTCAGGAGTTCTTAGTCAAATTGAAAAAAACGTTTTCTAATGACTGATCTTTAGTTAATTCCATTCGTCCTTTGGCGTCCCAGTAGTCTTGGTAAGCTCTCCAACTCCTATTGAATATAGTCGAATCCTTGCAAACAAGGAGACTTGCAAACTCTGTTCATAATTGCGCAGTTGTTTCTAGATATAGCAGTTGTGATATTAGTAAATTTTAGTGCGGTAGGTGTGTGTGCTACGATATATTCCTGTCCAGTATTGAGTCTGAAGTTCAGTACGGCTTGATTTCAGGATATATTTTTCTTTATGTTCCAGGTGTCTTTAATGCCTAACCTCTATTTACTGATGTAGACTACCTTCTTTGGCAAACATTTCCTGTGTTTTATTTTTCACCAATCTTTTAATTATTTCTAAGTTGAAAGGTGTTTTCTGCCCTGCAATGTTGTGTTTTAACTATGCCACCAGGTTGCTAGTTTCTTTCCCATTTATTCTTACATGTGAAGAGATCCACAGGAAAATGATTGTTTTCCGATAGATTTATTGCGATCTTTGCATTTTTATTGTGTTGCTTATAAGCTGATTGTTTGAAGCGATGGTTTGAAATGCAGATTGGGAATCAATAAAAATCAAGGCTTTGAAGACCAATGGTCTGAGCCCTGTAGACATTACTTTTACATCACTCATTAAAGCTAGTTTTATCTCCTACTGTGATGTAATGCAAAAAAGTTTAAAATGTACCAACATTTATATTTTAATCTAGAGTGATAAGTCTAAATAAATCTTCAAGTACTTAAGGTTGTCTTTAATTGATAGTTGCTGATGGTATTGGTAGAAAACTGCAGAAAATGGTATCATTCTTTTTAATTCAGATTGGTGTTAACTATCTCGCTGTTGGTTTAATTTATGGACAAAGTGGTTCTATTTTAGTTGGAATATCTAGTTGTCACAAGTTGACAATGGTAGTGTTTGGGTCTTCAAACGTGCCTCATACCGAGCATTTTTCGACCAATATATTTGAGGTAAAGGTTTTATTTTGACGAGAGAGATGACGACATATTGGTTTATTTCCGAAGTAATCTGTTAGGTAAAAAATTGACGTTTTAATAAAATTTAAAAATCACTACCTGTTTGAACGATTTTCGGTAATTGCTTCTTATCTAAAACTTAAAAGAGCTGTAGCAACCTATCATCTGTATAAATAAATAACAAGGGCGAAGTCAACCGACGAACAAAAACATAACAATCGCGTTAAATTACACAAGGGTATAAGAAAGATGGTGAGACTTTTTAAAAGCTACAAAAGTTTTAAAGCTATTCAAGTTGTGAACACCTAAATTGGAAAACCGATCACTTTGAAATACACCAACAATATCCTCGATTTATCAACAGAAACTCATCTTGTGCTCTCCTAATACTGAAAATGTCAAAGAGATAAAGAGACAAGTGGGGGAGGGGGGGTTATAGGAGAAACCAATAACAATTTTCTCATAAAATCAATATTATCCCCTGCTCACGTATATCATACGTCACCTTGGCTACGTCTCGATAGTTTATTTATACAACGGTTATGAAGTGAAAAATGAATTATGAATTAACCTGTTACAAAATACTTAGGTTAGGTAACTGTAGGATAGATTGGCAGATGGTAACTTGTTGTTGGTGTGTGTTTACTTAGTAAAGAGGGAGTTATGTGATGCGTTACAAAATCGATGTAACGTTTGTATCCGTTATAAGGTACCCGAGTTCAAAAAGTGGATTTGAAATTATCTCTCTGTCGTCTGTGCAGTGTTTAACAACCCAAACGCATGAACAGATTTTAATCAAATTTGGTATGTGGGCATATTTTGGTCATATCTTAACTCGAAATTTTATTTTTAATTGATGAATAGTTTTATCCTAATTATGAAGAGATTGTTTTTCAAAATATAATAATTCCGTGATTAAACCTGTCTACAAACCCAAACCGAAACAAAAACAATTTAAAAAAAAGTTCAATCAGAACACCCGTATTTGAATTAATTGCATGATAAAAATATCACAAACAGAATGACAGTTTTATATGTTGACAGCGAATACAAAAGTATTTACTTCGCAATTCTATGAAACATATTTCTTTTGAATTAAATTCAAAGCAATAAAACGAGCACAAATAACTCTTCAGAACGCTAACTAGATAAGATTTCAGAGTCACTAACAAACGTATTTTAATATTCCCCGGAAAAAATATATATATATTGGATTATAATACGGAAGTATTACGGTGAAAAGAGTAACAGAGGTTGTACAATAAGTAGCATAACAAATGTAGGCTCATTGAAATATACACATCTTTAGGTAAACTGTATATTTATCGTTGTACATAATGAACTTAAATTTGTGAAGAGTAGACCATTTCAACAGAAATTTTTTTTTGCAATTGTTAACGAAAATATATTTTATTCGTATATTAGGGAATCTCTTTAGAAAAGCGAACATTTCCGTCAAAAATAAGTTTTATAGTGGAAGTATACATTCACTCGTGGAGGATACATTGTCAACATTTCTTATTTAAAGTAGATCATTCTGTGGGAAAAGGGACAAAGAACGTATTGCTAGACAAGATATAGGCCTAACAAATACATAACATTCCTAATAGTAGTTAAAGTAGATCATTCTGTGGGAAAAAGGACAAAGAACGTATTGCTAGACAACAATTAACAAGTAGATCAATCTGTGGGAAAAGGGACAAAGAACGTATTAGTAGACAAGATATAACAAATACATAACATTCCTAATAGTAGTTAAAGTAGATCATTCTGTGGGAAAAGGGACAAAGAACGTATTGCTAGACAACAATTAACAAATAAATACTCTCCCTAATAGTAGTTAAATTAGATCATTCTGTGGGAAAAGGGACAAAGAACGTATTGCTAGACAAGATATAACAAATACATAACATTCCTAATAGTAGTTAAAGTAGATCATTCTGTGGAAACAGAAACAAAGAACGTATTGGTAGACAATACTTAGCAAATATATACTATCACTAATAGTAGTTAAAGTAGATCATTCTGTGGAAACAGAAACAAAGAACGTATTGGTAGACAATACTTAGCAAATATATACTATCACTAATAGTAGTTAAAGTAGATCATTCTGTGGAAACAGAAACAAAGAACGTATTGGTAGACAATACTTAGCAAATATATACTATCACTAATAGTAGTTAAAGTAGATCATTCTGTGGAAACAGAAACAAAGAACGTATTGGTAGACAATACTTAGCAAATATATACTATCACTAATAGTAGTAAAAATTCGTAGAGGATAAACTAAATCTTTACTTTATTTTATATTTTAACCCACATGAAAATCAAAAAACAATAAGAATCAGGAAGCACGGGTACCTATCGCGTGAAAAGGTGTTTCTGTAATAAACAATGGCATGTTTGTTCAGCTGTTTTCATTCATTGGGCCAACAAAGAAGACAATCATTACTGACAGTCCATTATAAACTGTTCATTTAAGTGACTATATTCTGGTCACTAGTAATCGTTTACAACCATGAACTTTCCATAATCACTAAACTTAGTCGATTAAGGAAAGCAATCACTAGGGAACATCAATTTTAAAACATTCACTTCTCTAATAAGTAAATGTACATAGTTCTTAGGTATTATGTGCAACCACTAACTTTCCAGATTCATTTAAATTCACCAGTAAAAGTGACAATCGATACTGGTATTTCATTGTAGACATCCAAGGCTCATTGAAGTTTAATTATACCGTTACTAGGGAATATCTACAACCTCTAACTTCCAACATTCACCTTGCGAAGCCAGCAAACGCAGACAAACACTACTAAGAATTCATTGAATATATACATATATATCCATTGCTCATTTAGGTAAATGAAGTGTCATTTTTCTCATTTTTTCCTCCTGCCTTACAATAGTCTCCCCCAGTGGGGTAGAGTAGGACAAGAGGAAGACCTAGAATGAAATGGGAAGACACCCATCTCATTTTAGGTATTCCTCTTTCTCTCTTGTCCTCAGACCTGCAACAAATATTACTCTGATCATTCAATAATTCGCATCACGTACCCAGCCCACTACTCTACTAATTTCTATGTTTTTAAACAAGTCTGATTCATTCTACAACCCATTCAAGTCACCATTATATCGCCTTCTACATTGGTCATTCTCCCAACATCTAGGTAGATGCGTCTGAGAATTCTTCTCTTAAATATGCCCAATTCTCTCTCGTCAGACTTTATTAATATCCAGGACTCAGAGATATGTAACTTCTGGTCTACTAATACTTTATACAATAACATCTTAGTTTTTCTTGAAATCAAATGAGATCTAAAGTGTGGTCCGAGTCCGAAAAAACACTTATTTGCTGTGATAATTTGTTTTATTCTACACTGATGTTATTTTTACAGTTCATCTCTGAGCCAAGGTAAACCACATCACGTTTTTACTTGTACATTTCTATCTAGTTAGTGGTAGTATTTAGTGTATATGTAGCTGGATATTTTATGCAGCTTTTTCCAGATATACGAATTTCCAGACAGACTTTTCATAACTACTTTTGACCATCTGTTGATATCACTATCTGCGTATGCAAATATTGGTACTAATTTATAAAATATATAGTATTTCCTCTTATTAAATATTTGGATCCTTTATGCCATTCTCTGTTTGAAGTTATTTGTTAATGATGGAAGTTCAATTTTATTATTATACATTTTTCGGAAATTTGCCATCATTTGTGTGTTAAAAATCAAAACACGACGTTTCGGGAATAAGAATCAATTCCCGTTACCAAGTGACTAAAAACTAAAGAAACATGAAACTAGAAACTAAGCCTATGTAAGAAGTAAAATTAAATAAGAATACCACCAACCTTAATATCTAAGCATGCGCTTAGACATTAATATCTATGACATATTCAAGCGCTCTCCTTATCCAACACCATTTTAATATAAAGGATCAGACACACATTGAATAATTATTTTACAAATCATTTCTGATCCAACAATAAAATAAAAAACCATGGAAACGCTAATTTTTGTATTATTTAAATCTGAAATGGATCGTAAGTTAAACCAAAATTATCGTGCCAAAATGAAAGACCCAATGGAAGAAGCTCTGGCCAACATCGAAGCTGGAAAGTTGATCATCATTAAGAGTAACTTAGACGCTATTGAGAAACATGAAATGGCGTTTTATCACATGCAGAAAAACTATTTGACAAACAAAATTGACGAATTACATTTCCTTTTATCAGAACTCATTAATCAGGAAAAATTCTTTAGAGATTGGGGCAACTCACACGCTGAATATATTGATAGCTTCATTAGGAAGAATACTGTAACAGAAGAAGCAATTCAGAATTGGAAGGAACAAGGAGATTCGGAGCTTGTTAAATTAAACAACGCAGTAAAGAGCAACTTTGAACCAATTGTAAATGTGATCAACAATCAGATAGTTTGGTTGATCAGTGCCATCAGCGATGCTGAACGGAATGTTAGCTTTGTTATAGAAGCTTTTATTAAATTGACTAATTTAATATTGGATATGAAAAGATCGATCATAATAGCAGACAACGAGCTAGATGAGGACGATTAGTTTCCTGCTTAATTTCTGTTGTGAAAATATATTGTGTTAAAGTTAAATTGTGAGTTGTTACTTATGAGTGATGTTTTCCATTGTCAAATAGTTTTCATTATTAAAATATTTATACATTAAATGTAAATGATTTTTTCCACTTCCAAAATTTATTTATGGATTCCAAAAGGTCATAAAATTAACCAACCACAGAAACCAACTTTTACATAGTTTTATTAGTCCATCCATTATATAAGGCATGTCGTTTAACGATATGTGGTACAATTTAAAAACTATATATTATAAAAACTTAGGTACTCTTACTTTTTATTTTACACGATAACTTGAAAAAACTTCAATAACTTTTGCATACACGTAATACAAAATGCATCCATAGACACCCTTTGAAAAAAAATGTCAACAAATTTTTGAGTCCTTTGTATAAATGAATTTCCTCTGAATCAATTAAACACCAATTAAAGCATTTGCCTAAAACCATCGTAGTATTTAATAATACCTTGAACAAGTTTTACATTTTAATATTTAATAAATGCATTTGTTTAATCCTGTCGTTTAATTTTATTATTTTTAATATAATTTATCATCGGCTATGCAATCATTGTTGTTTAGGTTTTGTTTCGTGTTTTCCTGAAGTTACGATTTGTTACTTATTTAAAATACTTTGTAATTGTTTACATAAAGGTAACTGCTAATTTTGCGATTTTTTTATCGTTTACTACATACAATACTTCTTAAGAATAAATCATTTATTTATGTCACTGTTTTACTGAACTACTGGGGTCACTGTTTTCACTGAAAAATTACAATTTACATAAATCGACGGGTTTATAGGTTATACATAATGGCTAATGTTCACATCCACGTCTCATACGTTACTCGAAATTTCAATGTTTATATCAGAGATCATGTAATATGCTGTCAATCTTTCATGTTAATGACATTAACTTCAATAAACATGAATGGTTTGACCAAGTGGTTATATATATATATATATATATATATATATATATATATATATATATATATATATATATATATATATAGCCACTTGGCCAAACCTTTCGTGACATAATAATATCGCCCAACGTATTATAGTACACAAATTATCAGCCCGGTGAGTTTATATATATATATATATATATATATATATATATATATATATATAGTCACCTGGCCAAACCCATATAAATAGCGATCTAGCATAGTCAATGTGTAATGCGCATACATCAAACCATAAGCTATTCTTATAACTATTATGTCTTGCCATTTGATTTTTGTTTATCACCTCTGCAATTCTAGCTCTATCAATTACACAAAATACGTGTGTAATAGGTTTAGCGTATGGCCATAACGTAAATAGATGCATTTAAGTTAAGTTATGAGTCATTTCATTTATTTTAAATAGTACATTTATAGGTTTAAAACTTTATGTAATCGTTTTGACGGATCTCTGGATAGAATAAACTTTAACAAAGAACAAAACGTAAATAAAATAATATTAGATTAGAAGGAAGATATGACATAGCACTTCTGTGATTTAAATAGGAATTACAACCATTCAAGTAAAGTTTGCAAATGTTGGAGAACAGTTAAGTGAACAATTTAAACAAAACATTAAAACAAGACACCAATAATATATAAATGTAATAAATTACCTGTAATTTTCCCGGCGGAGAAACGACAAGGAAAATCCTCATGGTGGCCGAGAGAAAGTTGTGGCGGTCGTGTGACGTCATCGGCTGCGTCATCTCTACCGAGACGTCGCGACGCTCTCCACGACGTCGGATAGAGCCTACGAAACGTCGCCAGTCTGAAGTATAGCTCTCACTCGTTGTTAGACTAAAAACTTCGACTTCACTTTGTCTTTGACGCCTAAATTTTAAAAAAAACTCACGATTTGTTCAACGTTTCATTCTTTATAGTACACATGGTTCCACACTAGATAATTTGTTATGAACTATAGTTTACAACATTGTTAATGGCTCTTGTTAATTAAATAGCATCTGAAAATAAAAGTATACACCAATTAAAAAAGAAAGTTAGCTAATACAATAATTAAAAGGAAAGCATTCTAGAGAAAAAGGAAACTAAGTTGGCCGGAGATAATTGCGCGAATTGGGTGCGTAGTAACTCGCTATTACAAAGCGTCAATAAATCAGCTGAGTAATAAGAAATAGGGAAAGTCCTGTGGCAAATACATTTGTTTTCCTTATAAGGAGATTATCTCCTTATAAAAAAAGGAAGAAAATAAAAAATAAAGATCCCTTGTCCTCGATACTCGATTAGCATCAGGATCAGAAGAAAGCAAGATTTCCGACAATATAAGCTCTAAGTTCCTAAAAGAGAGACCTAATAGGAAGAAGGAAAGAGAGGGATCTAACCTAAAATTACAAGGAAAAAAGATCCAGCTATGGTCCCTTGAGATTGCCAAGCCCGTACTCGCTATAGGTGAGAACCTGAAGCATGTACAAAATACAAATCTGTCGGCCAACTTATTTTCTGTTTAATTTAACTATATATTGAAATGTATTTAGCAACTGCCTAAGTTTATTTCGTGTCAACACTAAATTCCTCGCGCTTATATAAGATGTGAAGTTAATACTAGGTAGTATATTATCTTCAATTTATTTCACTTTTATCTACACATTGCTTGGATCATTTACACATAATGGTTTTTTTTTGCAGCTCGTTTTTGTAAACTATATTTTAAAACCTAATTGAATGCAGAGTTTGATTTTTGACATTATTTTGGTTCAGTAGGTTATAAATGGCTTAGGAGGACATTTTTAACTTTACTATTATTACAATATAGTACCAAACATAAGATTTTGTTTATTGCAGCCATACTTATTATTTTAAAGGTAGTATTGAAAGAGATCATCGTTTTTTAACGAATCTTACATTTTCATGATATAAAAAACCAAAACACTTCATTTTATAAAGCTGCCGATAATTTTCTCTATCACAAACTATGTAAAGTTGATCCCGACAGCAAACATTACACATAACTAACTTCCCGATAAGCTAGAGACCTGAAATTTTAAACATAGGTCAGAATTGGATGACAATACAATATTCAGTTGGTTTATTGTCTCTACATTTGTTTAAACAATAGTTGTTTAAACAAATAAAATTTGGCCAATGAAATGTTTTTCGTATATTGAGTCTCATCAATATATACAAAACCGATTGAAATCTTTCACCCGGACATAAGACTAAAAAACAGAAAATAATAAATCAAATAAATTTTTTTTTAACATACCACGTTTTTAAAGCGGACTAAAAAGTATAAAATAATTTTTCATGAACCTTTTACAATTTTGAGGGAGGATTGTTAGTGGCTATGGATATATTTGGAATACTTGAAGAGAAAAACGCGGAGCGCAGGCAATCTATGATAGTTAAGGAGGAGTAAATAAATTAAATTACAGTGAATCTCATTTCCGATTTACTGAAATTAGCTGTGAGTTCATCCGGACTGTCTACTTGTATTATTTACTGGCTGCGCTCCACGTTTTTTCTCCAAGAATTCCAATATATAGAGGTCTATATAAACGCAACGGTTTTACAAATTCAGGCGTAGTGAAAATTATGTCTAATTAAAATCTATATTAGTACTTCGTTTATTTATAATATTTTTTAAAAATACACGAAATATCCGAGGACCAAATTACACAAAAAGGAGGAGTAGAATAAGATTTATAAACATAAATAATTTCAAGTTTCAGTTGAACTATGATTAGTTTAGTTCCAAACAGGGCTTGGTAACTATCATCATGATCACTTTAAAAGCACGCTATTTACTTTTAATTCACCCATTTACATAGTTCTTTAAAGTATCTTAGTACAAATTGAAGTTTGAAAAGAAGAAGTGCGTTTTGGTTTTATAACAATAGTAGACTAGAGAGTACTTTATAAATGCTGCACAATAAGATCTTTTCTAAAGTCGCCAGGAAACTTTAGTGTACGCTACTTAAAATGTCCACGACACAAAGGAACCAAAGACGATTTGAACATCTTTCCAAGTTGTAACAAAATGTGTCAACTTCACACGCTTAATGTGAAAGTACGATCTTGTATGTTTTGGTTTTTAGACCAAATGAACAATGACTATAGATATGTAGGTTCATATGTGTACTGTATATAATGTTTATTTTGTGTCGTAGTTTGAGTTTGTAGTGTTGGCAGTATTAGGATAGAGATTCTTCAGTTGGCGATGGATTTTTATAGAGTGTTTTCCATTCAATGTTTTATGGTTGATTAGTAACAAGCATGGTATAATTACTGTGATAGAATAATCACCAAGATAATTTGATAAGTCAGTGACAATCAGATATATTTTGGATTTCATTACGAAATTTGACAACCAGACAAAACAAGTAAATATTATCTCCGTATAACCCGCTTAAATCAATCAAATTTACAAATATGTGAAATTATGTCTAAAAGTTTTGATATATGTGTGTTGTCAAAAATACTTTGGTCTGATGAACCAACATTTCTGGAGATGTGAATAGACAACACCAGTATCTACAGAGATATTATTAACCCCAAAGTAGCAAATAATCTTAAACCGACAGCGTCTGTGTTTGTATTAAATTATTAGTTTCTACTTTTTATCAGAATTGTTACTTAGAACGTTACTTATAGATGTTATTTCAGTATTTCATCTAGCACTTAATTAAATTTGTAATGGAATATTCTTCCAACATGGTAGGGGTCTTGTATTATTCAGAGCTCCCGCGATTTCCTAGCTACATCCTTCCCGAACAGACGAATTGGGAAACGAGGAGTTGTTGAGTGGCTTCCTAAGTCTCTTGATATCACAGTTACTGGAGGGAAAGTGGAAGACATGGTGTAATGTTATAAACCAAAGTTTTTAGAACAGTTGAAAGTGTATATTAAAGTTGTATTTGCTGAAAATTAAGGGCTGTAATAAAGAGCAATCCATAGTGAAATTCCGTAAACAATTCGAATAGAAAAACAGTAAAGAAATTATTCAGTGTGCTACTTGTATTGACTAGTCTAAAAATTATGAATATACACAGGTGTTAACAGTTGAAACTAATCGATCAGTGTTGTGTCATCATATGTTCTTGCAACAATTAAGTCTAACAGCTGGTTTTGACAACTGATCATTTATTGACGACTGATTATAATTCTAACTCTATTTACAACACACAGTTAGTTCAAGGCTTCTATAAATGGCTGGGAAATCTATCTTTTGAAAAACGAAAAAAGACCTTGAAGGAATACTGCAAGTGTGAGAATGCTGAAATTGTTCCTATTAACTGGGGAAAATCATTTGAAACTCTAAACATAATCCAGATTTACAATTTAAAAACTGCGAAATAGGTGTTGAAATCAATAAATGTGTACTGGTTCTTACGCAAAGAAATTTGATAGACCAGATACTGTTACGTTTGGGATGGCTTGACCTCCAATGGTGGTTCTGGTCCAGTATTTCTTGATGTTTTAATAGTAATGAGTACAATCACATCATTGAGAACACTGTCATTTCTCAAATTAATCAGCCAATGATGAGATTTTGTACCCTTCCGTCCCACTAGAATTTTTGTCCGATAATTTAAAAAGTGCAAATAGTAGGCTACAACTTTTGTTTTCCAAACATTATAAGGCAGAGAGAGAGAGAGAGAGAGAGAGAGAGAGAGAGAGAGAGAGAGAGAGAGAGAGAGAGAGAGAGAGAGAGAGAGAGGAGAGAGAGAGAGAGAGAGAGAGAGAGAGAGAGAGAGAGAATTGAATTGAATTGATTTGCCTTTATTTAGGGGCGAGGTTAGGACTGTATAGTCCTCTCTACCACCTAACCCCAGAGAGAGAGAGAGAGAGAGAGAGAGAGAGAGAGAGAGAGAGAGAGAGAGAGAGAGAGAGAGAGAGAGAGAGAGAGAGAGAGAGAGAGAGAGAGAGAGAGAGAGAGAGAGAGAGAGAGAGAGAGAGAGAGAGAGAGAGAGAGAGAGAGAGAGAGAGAGAGAGAGAGAGAGAGAGAGAGAGAGAGAGAGAGAGAGATTAGAATCAGTAGAGGACCAAATATGGAGCCCTGAGGAGCTCCTCTTGGGTTGATTTCTCGGATGCACGAGAGTCCGTAACAAGTACTCTTTGCCAGAGAAGTAAGACCGTTACCAGTCATTTAACTTTCGTCAAATATCATTGTAAATAAGTTTGCTTAGGAGAATCGAATAGTCGGCATTTTACAGGGCACAACACAGATTCCACAAAACCTATCCATCAATGGAATGCTAGCTCGTATATAGTAGATTTTGTAGACAACCCTTTTAGAAATGAGTATTGGTAATTTGTTAAAATTTTAAACTTATCCAAAACATTTTACATTCTGCATAATATAAACCATTCAATTTATCTGAAAATACCGGAGGGCTACAGGACCGTAAGTAATAATATCAGATTTATCTACTTTTTTATAATCAGGTTTTGTAAGAGAAGCCTATATTTAAGTTTGTCAAGAAAGTATAATTTTCAAATGACTGAATAATATTACACGATTAGGATTGTGATATAATATGTGAGGAAGCTCTAAGCTTATTCCAGCCTATAACTTTTGCATTCCTTAATCTGTTTATTATTTTATGAAATTCTGTTGGGGATTTCGGATCTAGAAATATTGAATTTGGAAAGGGAGAAGTTTATTTTTTTAATTTGTATTTTCATCATGGTTACACATGAATACACAGTTATATGTAACTATCAAATAATTTCGCTCGGTTGACACTACACTCAAATAATTTAGGTGTTTCGTAGTTAACTACTTAACCAATGTCACATAAAATATTTAATTTTTAGTTTCAATAAAACCAGCCAATAAAGTAAATCTTTAAAATTTTGAGGGCATGTGGAGAAGTGTAGCTACATAAAACGTGACATTAAAATAGAATTTATAAAGTTAAAAATAAATTAATATTATGAATAATTAGTAAAATAAGACAAATAACGAAATATTTAATTTGAGCTTATTTTTAGTTTATTGGCCTATGTCTTAAAACTGAATGTTGAAAGTTGAGAGACATATCATTTTAACAAGATCTACGAAATGGCACCAAAATATTAATTATTTTAATATACATACATACATACATACATACATATATGAATTATAATATATAAATTATTGATGCTACTTTGAATTGATTTTACTAGTTAGAAACGTCATTTAATTGTATAACTAAAGTTATACAACTTAAGCTGGGCTATATTTGGTTAAGAATAAATACATATTTCGTTATAAATAGTATTCTCATATTTTTTTAAAAATACTTTGTATCGGATATTTACAAAAATAGATTCTAACGTTTAATAATTTAGTTTTGGAGACACTAAACAACCTTGTCCCGAGTTAAAATGACAAGATAAGACCTACGTAATATAGTCAATGATTTGTTGCATGAATTCAAAATAAATAATAATCCAACCAAAGGTAACCCTTTGATTTCTAACCCCACTATCTGGTGTAATAGAAACTAAACAAGAATTGAATGTTGTTTATTTAAATTTATTCCTAAAACACCCACTGAACCAAGGTAGTAATTTACGAGCTCGCGGTTACGCCAGCAACTGTGTAAGATTTATGAGCTTATTTGCGAGTGTAATTTTACACAGAACTACAACACACAAGAATATTACATTATATTTAAATAAAAGTAATAAGAGTTGTATTTATAATTAGCACAATGCCGTAACATTCCCCCCTCTCTCTCCCTCCCTCTCTCTCTCTCTCTCTCTCTCTCTCTCTCTCTCTCTCTCTCTCTCTCTCTCTCTCTCTCTCTCTCTCTCTCTCTCTCTCTCTCTCTCTCTCTCTCTCTCTCTCTCTCTCTCTCTCTCTCTCTCTCTCTCTCTCTCTCTCTCTCTCTCTCTCTCTCTCTCTCTCTCTCTCTCTCTCTCTCTCTCTCTCTCTCTCTCTCTCTCTCTCTCTCTCTCTCTCTCTCTCTCTCTCTCTCTCTCTCTCTCTCTCTCTCTCGTATTGTGTCAGTAATAACCATGTTTTAAATCTAACTATTTCTAAGTACAGCTGTTTCATTAATTTTCAGTTTTATATTTAAATTGATTTGTTTTTTTTAATATTCATTTTGCACAACAAATTAGTTAACAAATGGAGTCACGTAAACATTTATATTATTAGCAATTTTTTGTAAATTCTTCAAGAAATTACTCCAATTAGAATTTTCCTCACATTGTGTGTAGGTTCAATTTAATAATTCGTTAAACAAGTTTGTTAAACATAAAAATTAGTGAATAAACTGAAAATGCAGCAGATTTTCAATTATAACGTTTACTTGTATGTCCTAACACATTTTTTTTAACACAAAATATAATTTAAACTTACATGCGTGGTTCCGGCTAGTTGTATAGCATGTAATTCCTAGATTTCAAACAAATTGGTTGTGACTTTGTAATATACATACGTAATGTCACATGGTCGAGTTAAAACAGAACCCATTTTCTTGATCAATGAGTTTATTGTTATGTATACTTTACAGTTTACTGATTGGTCTAAATTAACATCAAGTCGAGTTCTGCAATTGAACAGTTACACACAAAATACAACTAAAATATTTGCGTCACATCATGTCGGCCTATCCGAGTATTTATAATTTAATTTGATTTGTTAAAAAAACTGTTATTCTCCCACTCCACTAAATTTCGTTGGCAGATAAAAGAGAGAAAATATATTTTTTAATAATCAGTCTTTTATCCATAGGTTTTCAATCCCAATAAAAATAAAACATCTTGATTTTCAAACAATGTATTTATAAAGTTATTTTAAATATACTATACGTATTGATTTTCTCTTTTTAAAGATCAATTCCCATCAAAGACTGCAGTGCAGCACAAAAGCGGCAATCGCAGAATAAAGCATTTATATAAAGAGTTGCGGAACTTGTAGGCTCAGAAACAGAAGAAAGTAAATAATTGCTTTCAT